>JAUCMT010000054.1:12976629-13022104 GCA_032357475.1 Enteromius thamalakanensis
TCACCTACATATTGGATGCCATGGGGGTAAGTTAATAAACATCAAATTTTCATTTTTGGGTGAACTATCCCTTTAAATGTATAATTACAGGTAACAAGGACACCTCAAAATACATTATAACCCAAAATATACATTTTTTGTTAACTATTTTGTTTTAATGTAAGTAAACTCACTTATTACTTATAAAAATCCAAGAGTTTTGGAGAAACTGGACTGGAGTGGTGTGGATTATTATTATGTTTTTATCAGCAGTTTATCTGACGGCACCCATTCACTGCAGAGATACATTGGCGAGCAAGTGATGTAAAAATCTGTTCTAATGAGCAAACAAACTTTCCTGCATCTTAGATGCAGAGTGAATAATCAGCAAATTTACATTTTTGGATGCACTGTTCCATTAAGATAATTGTTTCCGACCTTTGACCTCTTTGAAGTTATTTTATAGCTGATGAAATATGCTAACACACTGCTTCCAAACACAGCATAGTTCCAGTTTCACGCATCAGCAGTGATAGTTTACAAAATCTAAACACAGTTTACAGAACAAATTCTTAACAGCCAAGTCATGTTTAAGACTTCTAAACATTTTTCATCAAACAGGTTTATTACGATTATGTAAGATTATCAGATTTGTCCCAGCTAGACAATAAAGACACACTATTTTGCATTAGTTTATCTAGAAAAAAATGATGCTCATTATTTGACAGGCATATTAAAACTGTTTTGTATTTAGTGTATGTGGGG
Source organism: Enteromius thamalakanensis (assembly GCA_032357475.1). Taxonomy (NCBI): domain Eukaryota; kingdom Metazoa; phylum Chordata; class Actinopteri; order Cypriniformes; family Cyprinidae; genus Enteromius; species Enteromius thamalakanensis. Next base: position 12,977,374 of record JAUCMT010000054.1, read on the forward strand.
ACAGTATTTGTCACATAAAACACAGGAAATCAGGGGGAGAGAAAGAAAGGAAACGTGATTCAACTTGAAAATATGGCACCTGCAAATCAACCGATCAGCCAGATTTAAACTATACATGCTGAAAAATAAACCAAGGGTATTAATGCAAACTTCTTTTTAATATAATAAGTATATAAAAATATGTACAACAATTAATACACATGAGAAAAGACATCTACTTGAGTTTCGGGTTATGAAAAAGCTTTTACATTCATTATTGTGTAAAAGAAGTCCACTTTAAACACTTTAGATGACAGAACAAAAAATGCTTTGACATTAACACGCCACTGTATAAACCGCTGCAAATGACTGTAGCTGTCTTACAGTAAGAAATCTTTACTGTAAACATATATGATAGCAGTGATACTGACAAAAAGGGATACATTCGTTTTCATCTCAAGCCAGCATTCCTGTATCACGTTTAAGTTTAATCATCAGCATCTCCGATGACCACAGAGACATTCGTGTTTACTAATATAGATAGAAAACTTGCTCTAGCATATGTACATTTACATTTCTGTGGCTGTGACTGATAACAGACGCACATATAAGTTCCTCTGAAGTGTTCTTATATGTTATTTTTTCTTTAAACACATTGAAAGAGGTTGTTTCACACCTTGGTAACAGGAAGTAGAACAAGAAGCATTGCTTCAGTGTGAAAATACATACAGTAAGCATACAACTAAAACATGTTTTATACATTATCAGCAAAAATGTACACTTCTATTTTTGGTGGGATATTATAAAAGTCTTTACATAAAGCTCCACCATAGATAAGCCTAAATTTCAAGTACACAGGGCAGTTATTATTATTGATAATATGCAGGTTATTATGTATAGGCTTATCAATAGGTGACTTACCAGACAAGCTCAGTAGACCACAGTGCAAATTTGAAACACTTAAACAAAATATACAACAAACGTTGGCCTTTCTAAAATAAGTACTAAAGTTCAATAAACCACAATAGTTAAATAACTACCAACATGTTCTACTAATATTTGATACCCATACAGTCTTACGTCTTGTGTCTGAAGTGCCCAAACACTTTCTATCTTGCTCTATCGAGGGACATTGTATCAATGAGACAAAATTTATCGCGTTTTCTCGAAAAACGTTTTGTGCTCCATAGATAGCCACATAAAATAACGTCGAAGAAATATTTTGTTTACCCTGTCATCTCAAAAGCGTCCCAGTTTTACCGCCATTCACTTCAATTCAAAGCATTTTTCCTCAGGGGAACGCAAACCCTTTTTTGACTAAAGGGCGCAAGAGTTCGGCGAACCAAAAACAGTGCAAAATACTTTTCTGTCCATCCCACACTGTTTGCACCGCTATGCTCCTGAAGGCTCCGTATTAGCCTATTGTTTATCCTAACTGTTCTCAGCTTGTCAAGACCTTTCCATCGACCTGCTGAGGGAATAAGTGCCTACATCCGTTTGTCTTTTACCCTTCTCCTGCCAGAAAGAGTCCAGAGAGAAGTAGTAGATGAGCGGATCCAGACAGCAGTTGATACTCGCCAGGCAGACGAGAGCTCGTATAACCTCGCCTCTACTGTTGTAATTGTACGTCAAGAGTTGTAAAGTAAAAGGCAGGAAAAATATAACAAAGACCAGCATGTTGACTACAAAAATCAGTATCACGTTCATTTTGTTGGTAATCTTAGCCTCTCCATCGCTGGGTCGCTTCCTCAGGACGATTATGACCACGACAGTGGAGACGATATTGACCAGCAGGAGAATTAATAAAAATATCGCCTGTGAGAGCGAGACGATTCGCGAGTTTTTAGGGCTCGCTTGCATCTCAAAGCACTGTATTTCTGGACACTCATTCAGGGCGCCGTGGATTTTAATGATCTCTGGGATGCAAAGGATGGTGGTGAAGATCCAAACGACCGCGCAGCACTTCAGCGCGCACCCGGAGGTTCTCAGAGACCGGGAGCGCATAGGGAAGGCAAGGGCGATCATCCGGTCCACGCTGATTAAAGTGATGAAGATACAGCTCGTCCTGATGTTCACGCGAAACATCATCAAGGCAGCAGTGCACGTTGGCGCTCCGAACGGCCACTGGAGCGTTGCGTAAAAGTAGACGCGCAGCGGCAGGGAGAGCGCGAGGAGCAGGTCCGACACGGCGAGGTTCACCATGAGCACGGCGCACGGTGACCGGAACCCGTGAGTGCGCAGCAGGATCCACAGGGACAGCATGTTGAGCGGTAGACCCACGGCCAGGACAAGGCCATACACCACGGCCGACGCCATGAACCGGTTCGAAGGCTCGAGAGTTAAGCACGAGTTCGTACTCAAGTTCATGTTTCAGAAGTGAACGGCGTTTATCAGATTGTCTCGAAGTTGGCCTCTTAAATTTAGATTGACCTCTGGGTGAATTTTAAAGTGGTTTTGAGGGCACCCAGCGAGCAATGATACAAGTGAAGAGGAAGGATGTTGAAATAAGGTGAGGGGGTTTCTCCGCCTCTTTAGCGGAGCTTGTCCTTTTTCTCACGGTTGGTTGATTTTGGATGTAAAATTTAATGGCAAACTTTATTAACTACAAATTCCCCTCTCTATGTGTAAAAGTAAAATATTACAGTTCTCGGACCTCATTTTGACCTTTTGGGTCATTGGGACATGTTGTCACACTATGACGTCACATGGGAACTTGCTGTATTAAACAGGTAGCCTATTATAATGTGCTTGAAAAAACATATCAACAGCAAAAGAATAATGCACAAGCGATTTTTAGGTGACATTTTGGACAACAAAAAGGGTAAATAAAACTATAAATAGAGAGGTCTAATAAATTGTAGATTTACATCAACTTTACAAATGCATGTGGTGCTTTTTTATTATAATGACATCATGACTCTATTTGTTTTTATAATTTATAATAAATAGTATTACTATAAAAATTTTATTTTTGTTTTTGAATTTAAAATCTTTCGTGTTAAATTGCATTTAAAGCATTGGTGCGCTACAGATATTTTTATTAGAATTATTTTAATATACTATACTGTTACAGTAATGAGAAAGCAACTTTATTTTGCATTATAGTAAACAGTTTAGAGTATTAAAAGTAAAGTCTATTGACTTTAAAATAATAATAAAAAAAAAATGAAAATTCTGTCATCATTTAATCATCCTCAAGAAGTTTCCAGTATGTATGAATTTCTTTGAGTAAATGAAGTAAACACATTGAGTAAATGATGACAGAATGTTTTTAATTTGGGGTGAACTATTTTTTTTAATTAACAGAAAAAAAATGGAAAGGAGGTGTATGTCAAGTAAACATAAATTTCATTCCGAACATTACCCTTTCTATTATGTGAGAAAGCTATACTACTGCTAAATATATAAATAGCACTCAAGAATAAGATTGTCACAATAATTCACAAACGTGACATGTATACTGAGCATATACTTCACATTCACTTGCATACTCATCTATATGAACTTCCTACTGCCCAACATCAAACAAATATTATAAATATAGCCAAAACTATAGGGGTTAATAAATTGTAGATTAATATATAAATAAATAAATTTGAACAACATGCTCCTAACTTGATATTTAAATAAAATAAACTTTTAACCATTAAGTCAATGTATGTCAGTGTGGTTATATCGTATTCACACTGGAAAACTATTTTGACTAAATGAGAGCGTTTCTGACATCTTTACTTTGCTTGACCACAGCTAAATGTACTCCTGTGGTTTATTTTAAAGGCATATTTTATGTAGCAGCACTGTGAATCATCTTGAGAAAGCCGAAATGAATTTGCCTTAAATAGAGCACACACATTTTAATACAAAATCTTCTTTATTGCAATAAATAACACACAGACATGAAGAGACATCAGAAGTACCTGCAAGTTCTTTGCAACCTCAAATATTGTAGCTGTAGCTAAAATACTCCAAAATCATAATTGGAGTCAAGTTAAACTTTTATGAAATGACTCGGCTACATTATAGCAGCATTATATTTGTTATTCTAAAACACATGATAGTATATCTTTAAGCAGAGCAACATCAAAAATGAAATGTAGCGTTTCGTCGCACTTCCCTGCTGTAAAACAAGACACTCCCGGTCAATTGCATTTAACCTTTAGTCTCTCGTAGCACATATTCTACACAGATTTCACAAACAGATGTATCTGCCCCAGAACAGGAACCTTTGACATCAATTTAAACTTTATTCTATGGCAGTGAGATAGCGTTAAAGTTAATAATTTCTTTTTCATGTGAACACTGTGACTAAGCTCACTTACAGTAATGTGACCTGAGAACCTGCTATTGTTTGACCTCCTTTACCAAAAAAATAAAAAATCGGAAAGCAGACGTGCGCCCTCTGCTGGTGAAAAGAGGAATATGGCAGCCAAACTAGTCATGAAACATTGACATTTCTAACACCAAAAACGGGTTTCAAAGTATTGATTACATGAAGGAAAATTAAAACAAATAAAAAATAAAATAAACATAATTTTCAGGATAATTCTATAAATTTTTTGTATTACAATAATTAGATGTTGTATTCTACTATTAATGACAACATATTTATATATTTTTTGTTTTACTGCCTTCATTAAAAATGAAATTATTTTAATTTGTTAACTACTTTTACAGTAATACAGTTAATAAAAATAACGTGTATGAATAATTAAGATGATAAAGAATAATAAAGTGGGTAAAATTTGCTTAAAGGAATACTTCACCAAAAAATGAAAGCTATTGCATATTTTACTCACCCCCAAGCCATCCTAGGTGTATATTAGGGCTGTGAGACATTTTATAGCGATTTTATTCGCGATTTTGGCAACTGTTTTTGCTTTTTCAAGCTTCATACACACATTCTAAATGTATTGAGTGCATAAGAAGTGCATAACAAAACATTTCACAATGAATGAAATAACATTTACTGACAATGTGCGCATGCATCATATCTGTGCACATGTGATAGGTAATTGCGTCGGTAATTTCTTTGTGCCGTTTCTGAATAAAAAATTGTGAATAAAAATCTAAATAAATGAATAGATAAAATTGCAGCCTTATGCGATTTAGAAATTGCATGTGCTTAAATTGTGATATTTTTGCGATTGCAATTAATTGCACAGCCCTAATACATATATATGCAATATGTAATAATAGAAGGAATATTCCAGCTTAGTTTAGTTGACTGCGGCATAAAAGCACAAAAATGTATTTTAAAATCTAGTTTACAATGACGCACTTACACCAAAATACTCATTTTCAATACTAAGGTCACAAAACCAAAAAAATGTACATTTAAAAATTATATATTAACAAAAAAAGTGCATTAACTTCTGTCCATTTTTGATCCCATTTTCCAATTTTCAGCACTCACAACACACGCACACACATAATGGTTAGTAATATATATAATATATATATATATAAAAAATTGCATCATATGTTTTCATGAACAAAAACATAAAACTGAATCACTGCTTGGAAAGCAAGTAGGCATTGCAGCTTTAAATGAGACAGGGTTATTTTTCAATGCCATAAAGGGATAGAGCTGTGCTGTATGGATTTTCTGTAGAGTTCAATTGAGTGAGAAGTTGTTTGGCTTGCAGTATTGACTTTTCCTGAACGCAGGCCGGTCAGGTGCTTCTGCTCATCTCCAATTATGCTGTCATAAAAAGAACACAGTGCAATAGTGAGCTATGGTTCCAAATCTACAAAGCAGCAAGCAGAAATCCCTCAAGGTTAATTTTTTATTAATAGACAACTGGCCCGTCACATGTCTTAAGATTGCTCTGACATTGTTCACGGTAAGGAGGGTAATCAATAATTTTAATCGGAATAAAGCGCTCGAGATTGTCGAGATTCAGATGACAGGGTCAAACATGACACAAAGTTATTAGGCTGGCAACACTCTAGCATTTTGAAAATAGAGAAGGATGATCTGACCAGACTAAATCTGTGCGTGTCAGGAAATGTGCTCATCCCTCAAAATCAAAATCAATATTAGAAATCCACTCATGCTTTGGAATCAGAAGCAGAATATGATAAGCATTTAGCTTTCAGTCTGCATCCAGCTTCTAATGGATAAAGTTGCAAATATATTGTACTTCAAAAGATCTATATAATGCATGGAGGCAAAATTATAACAATGTTAAAATGCCGGAAATAAATAATAAAAGCATATAAATAAAATGAATATAACATTAAAATGCATACATTTTAATTGTGCGTTATATTTTGAGTGGTCTATTTTTCTTGCTTATAAACTGGTGCAACTATCAAGATTAAAAAAAATGACTCCATTATTTCTTCCCAAAACATGCAACTGTATTTTGAACGTACATGCATGACATTTGCCTTTATGTATGCAACATATAGTCTATATAGGAGAAAGACTAACTATTCCACTAATTCCAAAACCATACAGCAATAAGAAATCAACTATAAAAAAAAATATAAAAAAAATCGCCATTCTAAATGCTGGATGCAGGTATAAAGGTCACTTTATAGAAACTGCTCAGGCACCGAAGGAAGGAAGGAAATATAAAGTAATTATAAGTCTTTTTGCTACGATTAACTTTTAGACAGAACCAAAGCCTTTGTGGAGTTGGAAAAGCAATTTCATTTAGCTCTTGCAGACCACATACTCAACAACAGAGCCAGATGCAGAAAAGAAAATCTCTCCTACACAGCTAAGTGAAAAATAAGAGAGTGTGACACATTACATGACCACAGACCACCAATAACAAACACAATATGCCACCCTTCCCTCCCCTACATGTGTCAGATACTGAGTAACTACGTATCAAATAACATATCGATAAATCACCTCAAGGTGTGAGGTGGAAGCTATTTGCTTTCCCATCGATAGCTGATTTTACCAGAGGATAATCATTTTTTTTTCTCCCAGTGGCCTGCCCTGATATTAAGTCGATATCTGCTGTCAGAGTTCATTTTGGCAACAGAAGCAGCACAGATTGTGGTTTGGGGGAATAGTAACAAATCAGATTCGCTGTTTCATGCAATTTATCCGATGTGTGAGTTTGATAACACCATAATAAAACAGAAAACATGATGTCGATCTGCCTTAATAAAAACATTAACGATAAACCTATATGCAAAAACTCTGCCCTGCCTGCTCATGTGTATGTGTGAGACAATTCACATCACCAATCAGTCAAGATAAAGATCTCCCTTTCAGCAGCATGAAAGGGGAAGTGAAAAGCGCTAGAGAGAAAAATCAATAAGGAACCACTCATTGAGGAGGCCACATGTGTGTCACTGTCAATAGGAGTTAATAGGCCTGGGCCCATCTCAGAAGACTGGACCGGCTCAGGCTCACTGCATCCCCCTCCATCACCTCATAGTGACAACTTAATACATACTGATAGACTGACTGCTTAATGCCACACCAGCCTTAGCATCTAATAAACAGGCTTGTTTAATAGGCTAGCATTAAGAGTGAAAGAACAAAAGATGTTGCATTTTAGATTAAGGGCAACCTTTTAAAAGTGCAAAAGGTGTAAACAAAAGAGTCCTTTGATATAAGTGCTTCTGTGATAGGCGCATATATAGAAACAAAATTCTGAGCATGTTTACCTTATAGCCAAGAGTAGGTTGACCTCCAAATCGACACAGAGCAAGTAGATTTCTGAGCTGTCATTATGAAATCTAAATTTAATGACGTTTGTCCAAACAGAAGATAAATGGTAAAAAATTAGCTTGTTAATTGGGGTCTGCAGGTCACATTGTTTGGTCCAGTTACACATTCTCCCCCTCATTAACACCCATTAAGACCTCATTTAAGGGGATCTAATTTTTTAATTGATTCTGGTTTAATTAATTTGTAATTAAAGAGGACCTCAGGAGAAGTTCTGCAAATTTTATGGCCCTTTGAAAAATTACATGTAGGGAGAGTGAGAGTCCCAGAGTTATAATATGAATGCTAAATTATGCTCTGATGGAAAATACAAAATAGGAGGAGAGAGGAACAGAAAATATCTATAAGGAGAAGCATTTAAAAATGACAATAAACCTAAAATACTGGGTAACATGTACTAATATGCATTTAACAACAAACAATACTTTAGCAGAATTTATTTATCATCTTGTTTCATTTTACTTCATATAACTAATGCATATTAATCATTTTAAGCTGCATAAATTAACATATAACTGATAAAAACTTTGTGAAGCGAAAAGCTGCGTATAATTTGCAATAAACAAATTCATCATTAAGATATTTTAACTTTAAACCATTGCTTCTGGCTAAAATAAGTGTCTTCTACCCATAACATCTCTTTCTCCGGTGGAAAAAAAAAAGATCTTGTCTGAATCAAGGGAAAAATATGCACTGATCAAGCACTGCTTACATACAGATATAGTCCAAAACTGTTCTAAACAAATATGTTGGTGTGTTTTGATTTTAGAGCACAGGGTATGGACTTTTCAGTGGAGGAAGAGTTATTACAGATTATGGTATTTTGGCCAAATTTGCAGTCTTTCACTTCAAAACTGGAAACTGGAGTCACATTGAAAACTTGCGATGTTTTTCAACGGCTGTTTGGACTCTCATTCTGACATCACCCATTCACTGGTGAGTAAGCAATGTAACATTACAATCAATCAGCCTGTGATACCACGCAAAAGAACATTCCTTAGCCTTCAATTTAAGTATAGAGTGAAAAAAACTTTAAATCACCAACTGAAAAAGCAACTGTGAACAACACGAGCCAAACATCTGTTGCACTCTCCTTGCTTGGGGTCAGACATATAAAGAGGAAAGGAGATCTATACATTTTTAATGGAACATAGAAATGTATAAATAGAGAATGGTAAGTGTGAAGTCCTGGCTCCAATTGACATTTCAATAAGTAGAACACAGCGTTACCGATCCATTCCCAACTTTCCTGAAACAATTATTGAGATGGTACCTTCAGGCCATGTGTGCTCGGCCTCCCTGGAGCCCCAGTGGCTGAAACAGTAATTGACTAAATTGTAGAACACATCGGGGCCATTTACTGTACAAATGTGCTGAAAATGAATCGTTTAAAAAGAAATGAGGGTGACTCTCAAATTAGCAGGGAAAATGATTGAGATGTGGCTCAGGGAATTAGGAAACATGATTTAGAGGTCTGCTAGAGCCTGCGTGTGTGTGTGTGTGTGTGAGTGAGAGAGAGAGAGAGAGAGAGAGAGAGGGAGAGAGGGAGCATTAGAGTGGGCCGTTTTACACACCACATGGGTCTGACTCGTATTTAAACACTGCAGCACACACACACACACACACACACACCTGACCTGTGCTTAAGCAACACACCATCATGATAATCATCTAGGAGTGCACTGTCAGTTTAGACATGACTGATGCATTGAGAAATTTATTCCAAAAGCCTAATCAACTGCTGTCAATGTTGAATTTGACCCCCTGTCTCACAAAACTGAATTTTCCTGCCTAAAACAATAATGCATTTGACCTCAATCATAACTGCCAATCCCATGACACCTTGTCAGTTCTTGCTAATACTTAATTTGTGCATAATTTCCACCGGCTAGGGAGCGACTGCTACCTAAAAACGTTTTACCAGCGGCCGAAATATTTCACCTACTCATTTTAAAAAAGCTCAAAACCGGCAACGACAACAAAGGGCAGAGTCACAGATCAAAGGACACAGCCCAAGATTGGTTTCAATGTCAACTGCTGCGAGGTGTTACAAAGTGATCTTAGCTACACATTACACAGTGTACCCATTTCCTAAGAACAATTCCAATAAATTACACCGTGTGGTAAAGGCTCTGACAGATTTGATTGATTGTCCTGCAGCCACTGTTGATTTTTGCTTCTTGTGTCTTTTTTTTCCTAGCTCCCAGCGTTCTTCATTTCTTAATCATCCCTCACAGTTCTCTGCCAATTAACTGTAGATTTGTGCTCCTTGGTGGCCTGTAGATCTATGTGTAATGATGTGTTTATGATGAGCACTGTTGCATTTTGGACTACTAGCCAGATGAAACAACACTGTCTCATTATTATTATCCCTAGGTGGTTCATGGTAAACATAAATGCACATTAATACATGTCTAGATGCATGCATATATATATAGCTTTACATGTCTATCTAATACCTGATCTTTAAGAGGCTTCACCTAGCAGTGTTGGGAAAGCAACTCCGAAACTATGGCTCGTCAAAGTAGAAGCTAATCAAAATATTCAACTTAGTAGTTAGCTGTGCTACTAGCTTCAAATATCAAGCCTAGTAAAATAGAGTTGGTGTTTGTATTCATACTATGCATGGATAAAACATACAATTGTATAATTGTATTTTTCTTAATTAAGTTGAAATTACAAACCTAAACAGGTAAAAGCACAACAGAATCACTAAAATACAGAACAGGGATTCGAATCAGTGAATCATTTTTCCATTATTCATTTACATATACAGGCTAAACCAGGGGTTCTCCTCCACCAGGGTGGTGTCTTTAAATTATATTAAAATTAACTTTCATTATTTAATTAAAACTTAATTCAAATACTTATACTTACACAATATCTAGATTAAAACTGAAATCATAATTAAAAAGCCTACTATTTTTATAGAATCACAAAACAATCCATGTTTAATTCAATACATCATCATGCCCAGTTACTGTTAATAAAACAAACTGAAAACATGCAGCACTGTCATAATTACAGCAGAACTACTATAAGCCATATTTTTTTGTCAATATGAGTGGCTTTAGAATATTTTGTTGGATGATTGGGGACCTTGGGTCAAAAAGAACCACTGGTCTACACAAACCAGAAGTTGCATTGTTACTTAGAGAAGAGGACCATCCAAACACATCTTTTTATATGTAAGCCCATTCCAATCCTAGTTATAACTATCCAATGTCGAAGCCAAATGTCATTATTTAGGGATGCATTTTCTTAATCTGCACAGTTAATTTACATAATGCATCTACATTAACTGATTCAGTAAAATGAATTCTATTTTTCATCAATACACAGAGAGTGAAAAGGACCATTTAAGGGCATTTTGATTATTCCTTCAGCTCTTGACATTAAGAACAGCCATGTACTACTTTGAAAATCATTGCTACTTTTATTGCTTACTCTCCAACACTAGTACCTAATGTGTCATTCCAGCGTTCAAATTGTTGACCAATTTAAGCCTATCAGTGATGGAACTGCTCCTGGCTATTTACAGCAATGTTCACGTAATCTTTCTTTAATGGAAAATTTGCTGCTTATCGATCTACACTTTGCAATGCCTGCCAGCCATTCTCCAATTATGACAGCTGTCAAAAGCACTCAAAGGCTCTCCACACACCTGATGTGAAGTTCACAGCACACTGTTGACTTACCAAGACCGATAGTCTGATCAGTTTATTTTGATACTACCATACTAATACATATTGGCTTTACTAGAAATCTATCTGGAGTAAAAGTCTGTAAAAAAACAACAACATTTTTGTATGTTTCTGCGTTAACTCCAGGCCAGAGCTGTGGTTCGCTGGCCGTGGCTATTAGGTTCTGCGATTTGCTATTCCGATCGCGCACTCTTTACAGCCCATTTCCTCTCCACACAATAACATAAAAGACCATTTTTGTTCAATATCAAAGACTCCAACCGAATAATCACAAGGGTGAAACTGTAACTATTTTACAGGTACCTCTGGGATATCCCCACACAACAGGGGTGTCAAAATCAGCGCAGAGAAAAGTTTCTGCAGGGCAAAGCCTGTTTTGGCATTTGTTCCAACATCTGCCTATAATTACTTAATTATCCCAATCAGTTACTAGCTCTGACATTAACATTTTACCAAATGCTAAATCATAGATGAAAGTTGCCCTGTTCTATGCTGCCACAGCGTTAAAACGGATCATGAAAAATGCATAGATGATAATGTACATGGATACTTAACTAATTGAACCAATTAAGGTGGGAGAATTGGTTTGAATGAGAGCAGTGGAGACAGTGCCCTGAAGCAGCCCGCTCTGACACCTCTGATATACTGCTGTGACTTTCACTATTCAGTCATTCAAGCCCCGGGTCATATTTCGGCAGACAAAAGAACTTGCCCTCAGTCTAATGGCTTGGTTAAAATCAACATAAAAGCAAGCAGCATGTCTTTAAATACAACAGAGAACTTCTTCAGGCCACACGCGTGCTCTAAGGGAAAGATAAATGGTATAAAATCAGAGAGTCAGTTTCACTGAAAAGTTTACTACAACACTAATGGGGTATGTTGTGAAATATATGATGAAACAATACACGACGAACAGATGGACGAATGGACAGACAGAGACATAATGGATAGAAAGGACGGACAAATAGAAATACACACAAACACACAGACAGACAGAAATACAGACAAACAGAAATTCAGAAAGACTGACAGAAAAAAAGAAATTCAGACAGAAATACAGGGAAACAGAAATACAAACAGAAAAACAGACAGAGACAGAAATATATACAGACAGAAATACAGGCGGACAGAAATACAAACAGAAATACAGACAGAGACAGAAATACAGACAAACAGGGAGACAGAAATACAAACAGAAAAACAGACAGAGACAGAAATACAGGAGGACAGAAATACAAACAGAGAGACAGAAATACAAACAGACAGAAATAGACAGACCGACATACAGAACTACAGACAGACAGAGACAGAAATACAGACAGTAGAAATACAAACAGACAGAAATACAGACAGAGAGACAGACAGAGACAGAAATACAGACAAACAGAAACACAGACAGAAATACAGACAGACAGAGAGACAGACAGAAATACAAAGAGACAGAGAGACAAACAGACAGACAGAAATACAGACAAACAGAAATACAGATATCTATTTATCTATATACAAATATAGATAAATAGATATTGAAAAACAACAAAGAGAAAATGATAGGTAAATATATAGATTAAATAAAGACATGAAATAAAGAAAACACCACTATTCTAAAGGTCATCCTGTAGAAACACAAAGAAGAGAATGGGCAATACTCATGCTGAATTCGCCAGAACATGGATCTGCAAAGGGCCTTGATGCAGAAACACAAAGTCATTGGAGACCTGAGAAGAGATGAACGATTTGGTTGGGTTGAGAACAACACCCTCTAAAAATCCAAATCTGTGAAATCACCAGACCCCCCCTTCAAAAAAAAAGACATATTGGAGCCCTACGGTTGTGATTTCCTTCTTGCTATAGATGCATAAATAAACATAGAAATAAATACACAGAGGACACAGGCTGTGAGTGGCTGGCCAAGTGGGGCAGCTGTTATTAAAAGGGCTATTTATCACTGTCACCCTGCTCAGGTTTCATCCCTATCTGCCCGCCAGCGTTGTCACTAGGCCGCACAGGAACAATGAGGCTCATCCAAGCACACCCAGCCCCACTGTTTGCACCTACTCACCCACACACACAAACATACATAGAACCTCTTTCCTATACATTCACATGGCAACATCAGGCTTCAACTCAAACTGCAGGCTTGCATGAAAGGACACATGGCTAGTGCGTTGATATGAAATGAACATATGCAATCTATACCTGCCACTGAACTCACTGAAAAGACCCTGCAAACCTATTTTAGTCCCCCTCCCTCACACAAAAGCACCTTTTATTTTACGCTCCGGTGACTTATCGATTATAGCAACAATTACCCACTAATCTCTGCAGGTTGTGTTAAGTGAATTCCCCCTTTGTTGGACAATAACTAAACAGGGCTGTTTTATAAACCTCGCTGCCTGAGGGTTCAGGCCTACACGCTTCCAATCACATCATTAAATTTACATATAGGTAATAAATTAGCAGTAGCGAGACTCCACCCATCAATTACTTTATCCCTGAAGAGGGACCACGATAGCCACACACTTTCCAGGTCAAGCATTTACCCTGGTTTAAGTCCTCACAGACACTAGTAAGCCACACCATTGATTTAAAATTACAGAGTGGTTGCAACTTTCACTTTTTTTAGAGAAATGTGAAACCAGAGACCCAAAAAAGGATAACCATAACTGCACTTGATTTTTACATGTTTAGAAAAAAACTAATTTCCATTGAACATAAGAACATCTGCATCTTAACTGAAATGTAGCTATGATTTTTCAGATCTTTATGATTGGGATTATCAATAAATACTTCCATTTGGTGGATTTCTGAAAAATAATGCTTATGAATGTCATTACGTGCCTGAGCACAGATGTAGAAACTTGCTTAATGTACTGTTGGCATAATTACTGATGTTACTTTTTTTTTTTTACAGCTAATAATTTACAAGAAATGCATTTTCCAAAAACATAACAGCATAAATAAAACTATTATAATCTAAAATCAGAATCAAATTATTAAACAACAACATAAATAACTAAATAAATAGTTTAATAAATACATATAAATCAGAATTTAAAAAAAAAGCATTTCAGAACAATGCATAAAATAATAAATGTAAGCATCTTAAGGTCTCTGTCCAGGCCAGGGTTTACTGTCCTGTATAGTCACAGTCTGCATCGCCTTCATTCATGAAGCTGCTGGACTGTGTAAAGCTTAATCAAGTGCTTGCTTAACCAACTCAATCCTCCTTAATTCCTATTAATTTAGCATAATAGCAATCCTCTCATCTGGAATTAGCGACAGCCCAGCAGAAACCCTCCGGTCTCTGTGGAGCAGCAAACAGTCCAGCCAGCACATTCACATCCAATTCGATATGTATGTACATACAAGTGTGTAGATGAAAATGGTTAAAATTCATAACCCTTGCATAAGACCCCCATCAAGTCTGCTTTACACCTGTATTACATTTTCCTCTTCAATCAGCAGCTTTTGGGTCGAGCGTACGTCTCGCACTTCCCATGAGAAGCAGAAAGCCATTACAGAGAGCCAGGGCTCATTTGCAGAAAGATTGGAGATCTAACATCACATCTGAGAAAAAAAAAGAGAATGAGTAGCAAAGTGGATAACAGGAATGATTTATTTCACTTTCTTTCCTCCATGTTTTTTTCCCTTTGTAAAGGATTGCTCTTTGCTGCTTGCTTTCTGAAAAAGTGTATTTAAAGTGGATGGCTATTTTACCGAATGCAACTAAAAGATCTGCGATAGCTAGATGTGATTTATTTCTGATGTAACTAGAAGAATGCATGAATATGGATGCATAAAACACAAAACCACCTATATACATTTCTTAGAGGCATAAAAATCTTGACCTTCGGTAGATGCTGTTAACCTCCAGCTAGAAGAATGTGACCTTGGAACAGCAGATGTGTGAACTTTAGTGACCTTTAGAGACGGTCGATACACATTCAAGAGGTGAATCAGTGTTAACCTTCATGTTGTGATCCAGCCATTTTAACCTAGAGAGAATTTGTTCTTTTCCGAACATGCTAGTTAAAGCTTTTGCACAGAACTAAATCTTAATGACTTATTATATTATGTTATACTGACACAGAGTATAACAGAACATCTATCAAATACTTTTGGACATTTGGGGTATTTTAACTTTAATCAAAAATGAACAGCCTACAAAAAATGCATATAAATTTCTCTTTAACGCTATGTTATTATTATTACCAAATACAGGTTTCATTTTTTAATTAACTTCGTTTTTTT
The DNA here is from genome assembly GCA_032357475.1 of Enteromius thamalakanensis. Classification (NCBI taxonomy): domain Eukaryota; kingdom Metazoa; phylum Chordata; class Actinopteri; order Cypriniformes; family Cyprinidae; genus Enteromius; species Enteromius thamalakanensis. Next base: position 12,993,007 of record JAUCMT010000054.1, read on the forward strand.
AATTAGCAAAGGTTTTTTGTTGTAAGCCTCTGATATGAGATTATGCACTTTCGTTTTTAAGTGAACAGTGATTCTAAATGAAAACTATCCACAAATAATGTTTTTTACTCAGAAACTGAAGTGCATAAGTTTTGATAGGGCCATCAATTCCAAAACAAGCTGGCAACCCCAAGATCTGTTGATAATATAGCATAATCAGACATTATTTAAAAGGATTATTTAAAAGGACGTTTATTTTTGACCCTGGAACACCAATGAATTTTAGCACAACAAAAGAGTTAAATAAGTATAACCTACACTAAAAAAGAAAAGAAAGTAAAAGCAGAATTAAACCACAGTTTTACATCCTTCATACTTATTTTAAATATAAATATAAACAAGTCGTACCACCTCCGGTTCCTTAGACTAACGTAAACTCCTCCAATAAAAAACACAACAGAATCGGAACGCAGAAGCAAAAACAAAGCATTAGTTCAGAATATTGTAATAATGCTTTTCTGAAGAACAGATATAATGTAGCCTGTGGCAACAAGGGCATCGCTGCACACTAGCAGGGGGTAAAAGACAAACTTGGGGTGGGGGGGAGGGGGCCGTCTGGTTTTTAATGACCCAAAACTTTAAATACTGCATAATATATAATAAAATGGAGAGTTCATTTAACTCTCACAATAATTCATGGAGACACCATTAGTATCCATTATTCTTAATGTCAACACTGTAAACAGTAAATATGAGCGAAGCATCTTCTAAGCTCCAAGGGAGAAGCACAAGCGAAGTTGTAATCAGCTCGAAGGAGAACCAAAAACAATGCATTAAGCTAAATGTTCGAAAATATCAAAACAGAAAACATGAATTCAGACAACGCGTTAGAGATACATTTGCACGGATGTGTCAGTCAGATGATGAGCCATTAACATAAAGCACGTATTAACACGCATTCATAAATAACATCATCTGCACTGCGCACTTCAAATGAACAACTTTTTTTAATGAACGTCTGCATTAATTAATGTTGCATTTATTTAAACACCAACTAAAGAGCGCTTCAGAGACGGCCTTGAGGAATTGTTCTGCGTGAATCGTAAAGCGCTTGCCTGAATCCAGACTCGAAAGGGTCAGTGCCTCGCGTGACTGACAGCCACTGGAACCACCTGCAGCCTGTAGCTGTAGAAATACTGATTGGCACAGTGGGCATGCTGCCTTTCAGCTGGCCTTTTCAAAATAAAAAAATGCAGAGAGGAGAAAGGAAAATAAAATAGAAATATAGAGCCACTTGTCATCCCTTCCAATCTGCTTAGTAATGAGAAGGCTTTCCCCTCTGGGTAAAGAGATCTGCTTTAATAGATTTTTAATGGCTTTTCCCCTCTCTATAAGAACCACTCTCAGCACCCAATAGCATGTGGAAAAAAAACATCAAGTAATTCCAGCCTCAGTGGTGTGAGGTCAGCAATTATAATACACAGAAATCACTAAGGCTTTAACAATTGCACTAAATCCATTTCATTTTTCTGTCTGATAATGCTGTGCTAACATGATGCAATAACGGAAATCTCTATTAAAACATACTTACTATCACAAGGCATTAGGGAAGACCAGGGAATGGGGTCAGTTGTAGCAACAGTAACACATGGAAAGTACAGCGATGAAACCACCATCGTACATGACTTCCTTCATCCTAAGCTGGCAGACATGAAACACACACACACACACAAATAACATAATGGTAAATTAATTTCTGATTTCATTTACTATGTAACAATTACTCAAAACTATCAACTAAATTTTATATGTATGTATCTCACAAAAACTTTGGACAGTACCTAAACCAATATCTGAAAAACATGTAAGCAATTCAATCCTACAATCAAATAAGTGACAGCGCTTAATGACATTAACGATTAAATAAACATTCTTAAAAGGTTCTTCACAGCAACACCATAGAAGAACCATTTTTGGTAAAAACAGAGAATGATTCAGTCAAAGATTCTTTAAATTACTCTCTTTCTTACCTGTTTATAATCAGAAGACCCTATTCGAAAGGTAAACAAAAAAGAATCTTCAGATATTAAAGATTCTTTGCATAACAATTTATATAGGAAAAAAGGTTCTTTCATGGCCTTGTGAAACACTTTTATTTTTTAAAAGTAAAGGGTGCTCTGTGCCTGCTCAAAGACTAATTTCTGCCTTCCCAGACTCGGCCTGTATTATCAAAGTATGTTGTAATTGCTGTGTAAATGAATTTAAATTATATTTTCACTTAATACTTTTTGAAATGGAATACTTAAAATGGAATAGGGTAGGGAAGGGAAGACATTATGCATGCAATAAAACAAGCACATGTAGAAATGTAAACTACCCCAGTTTCAACTTAAGGTTTTGACAATAACACTCTTCGTACTTGATATAGCTTAGGGATAAGTTTAAGATTTAAAAACTTTCCTTTATGGCAGCTAAATGTGAAAGTTTGAAATAAATGGCGTAACCAAATTGGTTATAACAGGGTTGGGGCCATTCATGAATTGAATTGAGAATGAATGGTAAATTCCAATTCACTTCCTGGAATGTAATTGGAATTGGAACTGCATGTAGCTGACAGGAAATGGAATTGGAATTTTGTGAAAATCAACAAGTTCAAATGTATGTCTTTAAATGCAATGACAAATAAATGCTCAGCAATAAACAGAATTCTTCCTGAATTAAATTCCACTTCCTGTAATTCCAATTCAATTCCAATTCTGTTTCCTTCTTTGAATTGGAATTGCTGAGTTCATTCCTGAATTGACCCCAACCCTGGGTTATAACACAGTAGGCCTTTCTCAACGTCACCTATACTACTACTTCTAGATCTAGGTAGTTGGTTAAAATAATCCAAACCAAGCAACTTACAAACAAGTAAACAAACAAACTATATTTTGTATATTTACAGTCACGCGATTACACTCTTAACACCTATTCTATAAAAGAAAATCTCTTTCCACACTAAAATGAATTTAATCAGAATTTAGGACTGCAGCCAATACTGTAATATCACGAGACACAAATGCAATTAATACACTGGCAGATTTGTGACATTCTCGAAGATGTCCTCATGAATGTGTTTCAGTGAGCTATAATTGCTTACCTTGGTTTGTCACCATCATTTAATGACTTCTGACAAAAGAAGTTCAATTCCAAACCTATTTGTCTCAGCCCCTCTGTTGACATGAAGATCATGGCGTACCTGGAACAGATGACACGAACTGTGATGCAGCTGACATCCCCCTGCTGATAGTGCACCCTGCGAGGCAGAGGAGCCCGTAGTTGGTCTGGGAACTCCATGATAACCTTCACAGAATTAGCTGCAGGGGTTATTCATACAATAATTGTTTCTGCCAAACCCATACATCTCCATGTCAACCAAAAATTAATGTGATTTCTCTTGCTAAATAATAGATTATGCACCATGTAGCTCTGAAATCCCCCCCTCATATCACAATCAAATCCAGCTTTCACATTTTCATTAGTTACCCAAGATGTAAATAGTGTTTGTATTTAAAAAAATCAACTTGGTCCTTTATTTGCATGTAATTGAACTTGTTAATACAAGTGCTTAATCCTTTGTTGATTAGTACCTTATATTCGAGAGAGGGTAATTTAGACCTCCAATTACAAACGCAAGTCTTGATTGCAAGGCCCTTAAAACAAGGCACTGATCTCTTAACGTGTCACCGTTAAATTTTCCGTTACTTTACAGTAGCCAATTTGCTGCTCCGTTATCCTAGACTGTTGACCGAGGTGAGGTGTAAGTGATAAGCACCTGCTCAGACTAATGTCGTCTCCTGTGGCTTGGCACCACACTTGTGGGCCTGACCACAAACAGGAGCACCGCGACATGGGCTTGAGTTTCTCGAGCTCACGTCAGCCTGTCAAAGACACAAAGGCATGGCCTGTCACCACGCTGTGATACTCTACTCCTCCTCCAGGTCTGCTACAGTATCAGCGAGGAGGAAAAGGTCAAAGAGTCAATGAGGAATTAAGACATGCTTCCCTGAGCATTCCCCACGCAGCATATCAGCACTCATGCTAACTCGCATGAAAAGAAAAGCTGGTCGTTCAGGCTAATAGTGCTGATCAGATTTCGCTGGCTGTCTAAATGATTTCCATTAAGGCCAATTAGCCCCCTCACTGATGATGTAAAATAGGAGCTGCCTGCCTGAATATACAGTATATTGGAAATAAGGAGGCAGGTATGTAATACAGTCACTGATCATGGTAAACAGTTTAAGGTACTTTTTTGCATTTTAAATATGATGTCATTCCTTTATAAGGGTTATTGGTGACTCATTGTAGGCTGCAGGGTTTCTGCAGGTTTTTGAGGTTATCTTAAGACCTAAGACCAAGTAAAAAATATAAGTAACATAAGTTCACATCAAAATATAACGCAAACGTAAAAAGCTGTATTACCAACACTTCAAACATTCAACATTTTTTTTTTTTTTTTTTACTAGTATATAGTTTATTTTAGGGCTGTGCAATATGGACGAAATAATCATATTGCGATTTTTTGAACTAATATTGTTTTTGCTTTTTCAAACAAGCTTCATTTATTAAGTGCATAAGAAGTTCATAACAAAACATTTCACAATGAATGAAATAACATTTACTGACAAAGTGCGCATGCATCATATCTGTGCACATATGATAGGTAATTGCGTCAGTAATTTTTTTTGTGCCGTTTCTAAATTAAAAATTCTGAATAAAAATCTAAATAAATTAATAGAAAAAAAATTGCAGCATTATGCGAATTAGAAATTGCATGTGCTTAAATTGCGATTTTTTAGCGATTGCGATTAATTGCACAGCCCTAGTTTATTTGCAACAATGGATAACTTTTTTTAAAAAGTAAAAAAATCATTTTGTTATTATGTTTCTACTACGTTTGATTGTATAAGCTGTATATATATTATACTATTATACTATACTAAAATATAGCTAGTTATAGTTCTATATATTTTAGTTATTTTTTAAATAATATCTGATCACATGTATTTGCTAAAGGGGCAATAATACACTTAAAATACACTTAAATACACTTAAAATTCAATTTTGCTAAATTTCATTTTCCATCTCAAGTATGTTTAAGTATTCTCACTGGTAAAGGACAAAAAATACTATACTAATTAATTTTCATACAGTGCATTCAGTATTTAAGACTCTCTGCTCTGATTTAAGATCTTTTCAAAGACTTCATTTGATAAAGGGTGAATTAAAACTTTTCAAAGCCCGCTGAAAAACTGTAATAACCCTGAAATGGCTATAATTTGTACTAGATTTAGTCCTTACACAATGGCCTAGTCAAATCAAAATCCCTTGGAATTTACAGTGTTGCAAGACAAAGGCCAAGAGGTCCATTGATTTGCATGTAATACATGAAATTATTACTTTGGCACTGCTACCTAAGAGAGAAGGCGGCAAGGCCAGAAAATCGAGGCCTCTGATAAATGTGCTCAGCAGAAAGCTTTGAGAAGTCTAGACAATCAATATGGTAGTTTGTCAAAGCCGATCTCAGAGGTAATGTGACGAAGGATCCTGTAGAAGAGTGCCGGAGTCAGCAAAGTACATTATCAGAAATCAAAGCATCTGAGAATGACAGGGGGAGGGGGTTAGGGTGGGTCCTGAAAGAACTCCTCACTTCCTCTATTGTAATTAAAAACCATTTTATCAGACCTGTCCTCCAAACAATCCCTCTTGCTTCCTATTGACAATATGCCAGGCAGGGCGTGAGCTCTAATTTGACTTTAAATAAATGAGCTGAAGGTATTTAAAATTCTGCATTAGCTTTAGGGAGAAAACAAGTGGGAAAACAAGGAGTTGCAGAGCTTGTAAACTTCAAAGAGCACATCAGATGCATCAAAATAATGCCTAATTATTACGATAATGGCATAATAATAATCAGAACACCATGTGTGACTAATCCAGTTCATGAATGAATGAGACTAAGAATTCCATACCTTTTTTTATCAAATTATTGTTAAATAATTATTATATTTAGGTAATTAATTTAACTTAAAAATAAAAACTTGTAGTTATCGATATGGTTGTAATTAATGAATACAAATCTGTTATATTGAAAAGAAACCCCAAAAATTAATAACAAAAATTAAACCCCAAGTTCAAAATTCATAATTTATTTTTTTGTGTGTGCATTTGTGTACTTCAGATTGTGCTTGTCCATTCATTCAAGTTCTCCAACAGTCTGTGACAAACGTTTTCTTGTGAAACTTAAGTCCTTCTTTTTAAATACTCATTGTGTGTCTGATATTAGAACTGAGCACCTTCCACCTCCTTGTATGCAAAGTAAACAGTAACAGGTCCTGCAGAGGTCTGAACTGTCTCTGTCACTCCAACTACCATCCATGAACCCAAGCCATATGCCAAGCATGGGATACCTTCAAAAAAGACATTAGATGCATTAATGTGCTGTCAGAAACAAAATAAAACATGTGTAACTAATACTAACACTGACCTAGATTGATTATTTTCAGTGCACCAAAAAACTTATTTTCAAACTCCAGGTTCTGTAGAGGTGCTTTGGTGCAGTGGTACTTGATAAATGGGAAAGCACCGGTCCGAAGGATGTGGTAGTTCGCTCCTTGCGCCTGCCAGTTGAAGTTGGAGAGACCGAACTGGTCGTTGATGACATCTCGGTAGCGCACGCAGAATGAGGTCCAGGGTGGCAGCGCGCGCTGAGTGAGGTGACACGTTAGTACTTCAGAGGCAGCAGGACGAGGCGCTTTATTTCCAAAGCTGCTGGGGAACAGGGCCACTTTAAGAAAGCCACCGTGGATCCTGCGTAGAATCTCTGTCATAGCTGAGTAACGTAAATTACTAAAGTGGTCTAATATCAAAAAGACGTTTCAAGAGCACCTGTTGGCACGCGTCACATAATCTCGCCACGACTCGAGTAATAAACAATAAATTCATTAATTAAGCAACGAACATCAAACCAACCCAAACTGCAGATTTGCAACCTTTAATCAGCTCAAAGATGCTGCCGAAACTTTCTGTGACGCGGATTGATTCATCATTGAAAGGGTCCTGCGCTCGAGAGCACGGCTTGGTTGTCAGTAAAGGTTATAACGTTACAACTTACCGGTGCGGCTTTCAAACTAGTTTGGCAAATATTTATGTGACTACTCCATTGCATTAACGAAAGTATGATTAATGAGCTAGTTTTCTGCAGAAATATAAAAGGCATTCAACCTTCACTGGTACGGTTAGTATCATCTCCGGGAAGAAACAACCGAGCGCTTTTTTGTTCCTATTTGCCCTATGTAGTATCTTCATTCTCATGCACACACAGACTTCCGTTCATAAATGGAATTACACATAAAATACAGTATAGAACCAGACACGTCTTAAGCAGCATTTGTAGCAATAGCTAACATTACATTATGAGTCAAAATGATACATTTGTCTTTTATGCCAAAAATCATTAAGATATTAAGTTAAGATGACTTTCCATAAAGAAATTTAATTTCCTACCATAAGTATATCAAAACAAATTTTTTGCTTAGTAATATTTACTGGTAAGAACTTAAAGTTGGCAAGTTTAAAGGCAATAAATTATATTAGTCTTTTTAAAAAAAAAAATTTATTTAATAAAAAAATCTGAATCCACAAAAACTTTGTTGTAGGTTATTAAAAAATAAACCTTCAATAAATTACAGATTCAATTATTATCTGGATGTTGCTACTGTTAATAAGCTGCGTGCGATGTAAAGTGCATTTTAAATATAACAACTATACAAATGTATTATTTTTGGAGTGATTATATTTGTATTATACAGCTTACTAATTAGGCAACATTTCTCTCACATGTAACTTAAATGTAATTATCCTGTTCATATTGTTAATCCTTCAAGATATTAATATTGTGAAATATTTTAAATCATTATAACAATGTAGAGTTCAATAGAATTGCTTGGAAACAGCAATTATAACTGAATGAGTAAATGTTATTATATACTCTATATGCATGTTGACTAAATTGATGTAGATCTGTGTGGTTTATGAGATGATAACAGTTCGCGTTCGGCTGCAGTAATCTCCTTTTCTTCTTGAGATGTGGTTTGGTTTTGTATGGTCATGCCCAGGACTTCCTCAATGTCCTTGATAAGGTCCTTATAAAAGCAATAGCAGACATTCAGTCAGTATATGCCTGACTACAGATCCTAACCTCTAGCCACTTAAGAGTGAATAAGAATTTCTCTAAAAAAAAACAGAGTTCTACATTTGAATGACTTCAGCTGCAGATAATATAGACAGAAATAAAGTCTTGACTTTAATAAATTAATACCTTGTGTATTGTATAATAAGTTATTATGACACACAGTTGACATTTCTCAAAATATGTGCTCAAGGACGATGAGTTATCATCAGCTCTTGACCAAAAGCTGCAATTCTCAATTCCCCAATAAGTCTCAGCTAAACTTTGGTATAATGCTGGTAATAAATAAACTTTAGTTATAATAGTAACAATCATTTATTTTGAAAATATGGCAACAAACAGTTCTGTGCCAATTGGAAGTTATCCATTTTTTAACTGAACCTGTAGGTCCCAGGACTAATTATTTCTGCTGCATGGTGAATACATATCTTTTTTATTTGATAGTCATAATTCCTTCTTTGCCTCTGTAAAGTTAGTATTTGAAAAGAATCATGTTCTATGGTGAAATCAAGAATTGTAATTCCTAAAAAAGGTGCTATACTGTCACAGGATATTAATATGTATTAATAATATGCATAAATTAATTAATTATTATACACTGTGTAAACAAGATTCTTATGTATTGTACCTTATGGTATCACCCTAGTGACAGCTTTGTACCATTTTTCTAAGAGTGTAATTTGTAGATACATGATCTGAATTTGAAACATCTGAATAATTTATTTTCCCTATGACTGCGATGTAAAGAACATAACATTAGCAGGTCTTTCAAAAGTAGTTTAAGAAAATACGACATTTGCATACCTTAAAATTGTTTGTTCCTTGCATGTTTGGAGCTGATATTTCCTGGTGAATGATTGACAGGTTACGAGCAAAGGTCAGCAGAGCTCCCTGGAGATCCTCCGAGATTGTTCTGTTAACGACACACAGAAACAAACGAGCTTACTAATGATCCCCCAGAACCATCATCAGAGAAAAACAAAAAAACAATCACCTTGTTTGGCTGTGGGGCTGTAAGGAGCTTAATGAGAACTCTCAGCCTTAAAGAGTGTGCTATTCTTCAGGGAGAAATGAGGAAGGAAAGCAGGGCTTCAATGGGATAGGTATAGGATTTATGTGATGAATGCCTTTAATTCGACTTGGCAGTATTTTGTGCTCTGCCACATTTCGGGTTGAGGTATTCACTACATAATGTTTAATCTGCTCTTGGGACTGTGCTCAAGGTCTAGATATATCTCTAATGGTAATGGGGACAGAAGAAGAGAAAACAGAGCCGGAGAAAGATAAGGGTAATGCATCTGCCTGCTTCTGGTGGGAACTCACAGCATGCCAAGGCTTCTTCGATCTCTGCTGTCGTGGAGGGCGAACACAGTGCCTTGCTTTGCCTGAAACACATATAAAATGTATCGAAACACTTGCTCTGCAATCAAAGACCTCCAGTTGTATTATTGGAAAACAAGCAAAGGTCTTACCTTGACATCATAACCTATGCCCTGCGCTTTGCACATCAGAAAAAATGTGCTATAATACACCAAAGAAAGATTGGTGTGAAGAAGTCGGGTGCACATCACTGCAAAGCGACTGGTCACAGAGGTTCGCTGTGGAGAGAACACACACACACAGAGTTAAGTAACAAAGTGCATGTGATTCTGTTGCTAAAAATTTGACCAGTACATCTGAATTGACCTCTCGGGAACTGCAATAACATCCAAGCCAGAAACAAATAGAAGGGTTTAAAAGGCCACATGGAGAAATAATAGGCATTAGTCTCATAGTCATATAGTTCACCGGGGAGAAAGAGTTATTAGATTATACCGCTGCAGAAAACAGAGAGATTCCCTCTAAAACGGAACGATGCTCACAGACACGGTGGATAAAAGATGTGTCTAAAAGAACGCCACAGGAGCGGATTAGTTAAGAGTGGCAGGACTCGCAGGACTAGGCATGAGGCATATTCTCAGTGACAGATATGAAGCGGAGGGTAAAGCCCTTGCACGGTGTGCGGGGCATGAGTAATTCTCTTCTATGGAACTCTGTTTTCAGCTGTCAGACACACTATCCTCAAACAACAATAAAAAGCTTTTCCTGCAGGGTTTTAATTGTGTTTGTAATATTCTGGGCCTGAATGATGGCCAAAGCCAGAGCCATTAAGACAGGCAGAAGGGAGCCGGGCGATATAAGCACATACAAACTAAATGAATGTTTGATAAAATAATACAAGTCGCAGATTAACAAGCGTAAACTCCTGTTTGCCGCTAATAAAGGAAGTCTATTGTTTAGGGGCTGGCAGCAGGTTGATGAGGTGCTCAGGCATGCATACACATGCATAATGAATATGGTATGCATTATTTATGGGCTGATTATTTAGACTCATCTATCAAAATGATAATGAATTCAGCTTCTTCTAAACACCAATCAGGTCGGAAGCGTAATTACAGCGTTTAGTTGTATTTAACCAAAATAAAACAACAAAGCTTAGCTAGATCAATCTTTATGGATGCCGTGATTTATCGGGATAATATTCAGCAGAGGACTTTTATTGCTGTCTGGTCCAGTCTCAGGGAACACTTTCGAGATAACGGCCTTCTTGTGCTTTGAGGAGCTAAAAAGGACCTTAAACAGTTTAGAGTTTAACCTTTAAAGTGATGTTTTTTACCCGAAATGTAAAGTTCTGACATCATTTACTCACCCTCAGGACCTGTATGACTTTATTGTAAGATAATTATAGCAAGATGCTCTTTTTCCATTCATTGTAAGTGAATGTGAGCACTAATTTTTGCAGACTACTTTTATAATGATTTCATGGTACTTCATCCACTTCATTGCATTGGTCTAATTAATATTTGTATTAAACAAGACTGCATTAAACTGAGCAAGATTATCAGTAAAGACTTTTATGTTGTTACAATAAAACATAATTTACAATTTTGATGTAACAGTCTCTTTAAGGATGAATTTGAAAGGATGAATCTTTTGAATTTTACAGATTCTTACAACTTTGGCCTTTACTTTAGCATGGCGTACAGAAGACTTCAGATCTCTGACTGGAGGAGGAACCTCCAAATTACTGGTTTGGCAGTCCAGCGTCCCCCTCGTCATCATGAGCATCAGCTGGGTCATGGCCAACTGGTTACTGTAGCCCAGGTCAAGATCAATAGCCCATACCTAAATACAAACCAGTGCACAAAGACATAAGTCAGAAGATACAGCACATAAATCAAAATAACTATTCACTTATTCTTTAGCCAACAAGTAGACAATGGCAGGAATTTTAAAACAAACAGACAGATGGATTTCAACAGTTTTTGCAGAACAAACGGAGCTCTACAACAGACATTGTGTGTGTGTATGAGAGAAAGAGAGAGAGAGTAGCATACTGTGTCTAAAGCCCAACTGGAGACTCTCTTCACATCTGTATGGTTAATGGCATCATTATAAGGATATTAAGGGGTCAGGCCCAGTCATGGCCTTATGCTTAAACAGGGCTAATTTTCCCTGATAATAATCTAATAGCTATGCTCTCTCTTCAAAAAGTGGCAAATAAATCACCAGTGAAGGAGTTGTTAATAACTAAGTGGCAGTTGGCTGACTCTCCTGTCGTCCCTATTTGTCAACCTAAACGCTGCTGCCAGCGAATGCAAATGGTGGCCTGGCTGCTGAAATCACTTTATGATCACAGTCTCGTGCTCAACGTTCACATGCTGAAATACAGTGAAGCGAATCATGTATTTACACTGGCTTAAATTCAGCTGCAAACACTAATTCATTTCTATATATTTTGTATTTTTTGAAGATAGAGAATAAAGGATTGTTCATTTATTCAGAAAAAAAATCCTCTGTTGTACATGTAACTTATATAAAATATGATGCTAGGTCCTCCGAATTTATTTAAGTTTAAGGAATAATTGACCCAAAAACTTTGTTAAAAATGTACCCTTCTAAATGTAGATGTGTTTGTGTCTTCATCGGAAAAGATTTTTTAAAAATTTAGCAGTGAATGGGTGCTGGAACAAAAGAAAATGTTTTAGTAATCCACATGATCCACATCTATTAATTAACATCTTAAAAAGCTGTAATTCAGCAGTAAGGTGTCCATAATTCATAATAATGCTTCTTTTAGTGAAAAGTTGTTCTCTCACATTAACATATTTGTTTAAAACTGTTTTGAACTGTTGAGGACTGGAATTAACAGTTTAAAGCTTGATAAAAGCTTGATTGTTTTATTATAAACACATAGCTAAAAACACTATTTAAATTTAGAGAAAGTAATGAAGGCACATTTTTTTAAACTTCTCATATGCCGTTGTTATTAATGATATACTAATCCCAACTGCCAAATATGACACGTACCATGTAATGTAATTTAAAAATAAAATAAATATAGCCTACAAAACAGAGAAAGATGTCAATAAATTCAATAATTCAATAAAAACAAAACACTTTTTTTACAATTCATAAAACCACACGACATGCCTGCAGGTCCAACCTCCCCACTGATTCGCATGGAATCATGTTATAATAGCCAGAGATAAGCCTAACAATTCACAATATTAAGAGGACTTAGCATTTCCAATTAAGGTAGGCCTGTTACATTCTTCTTATTTTTAGGCCTATATTACTATTATAAGATTACTTTTTATTAATAAAATACATTAAATTATTGCCCAGCATCATGCGTGAGGACAATAAAATAGGCTATTAGCTTACTCATTGAAAGTCTATTAATTTAACAAGGAGTTATAAAATTATAAAATTATTAACATTGCAGTAGAGGTCCGCATTCTCGCCCGTGGGACCTGACCAGGGGTGCGTTTCCCGAACAACTCGCTGATTAACCACCATAGTACAATGCGATGTTTTGGAAACAAACTAGCTACACATGACTGTTTCCCGAACACGTTTGAACCACAGCCGGGAGTGCCAATTCCGATTCCAGCCCCTAGATTACATCCAGGAGTGTCGATCCCAGTCACAGTTTTAGAGTTTCGGCCAGGAGTGCCGATCCCGATTCCAGCTCCTAGATTACGGCCGGGAGTGCTGATTCCGATTCCAGCCCCTAGATTACTGCCAGGAGTGCCAATTCTGATCACAGTTCCAGAGTCTCGGCCAGGAGAGCCGTTCCTGATTCCAGTCCCTAAATTTACGGCCGGAAGAGCCATTCCAGTTCCAAAGTTCATGCTGCAAGAGCACCCTCCAGAGTTTGCTGCACGAGAGAGGTCTCATAAATCCCCGCTCTGCCACCCACCAGCGCCAGCATGGCCAGAGTGCTCCCCGACTCCATCTCCAGGCCTCCGAAGCCAAAATTCCACCTCGGTCCTCTGACCCTCCGGCTCCACCGTGGGCCCTAGTTCCCTCCTCTCCTTCAGTGCCCGTCTGTCCACCAGCTCCACCAGGCTCTCTCATCCCTAAAGCTCCGCCTTGTTTGGTCGGAGTCCATCCATGGCCTTGGGACTCCATTTCTTTGGCTTCATGTCGTACGTCAGGCTCTTCCCACCCTCAGGCTCTGCCTTGGTCCTCTCTCGCTCCGGCTCCTCCTCCCCTTATCCGCGTTGGTCACCGCCACAAACTGTTCTGCCTTGGCCCTCTGGATCCTCGTCATCGGCCTGGCTCTTTGGCATCGCCCCCGTTGCCAGGACGCCCACCCCTGTCCCCTTGTGATGTTATGAGGTGCGAGGATGCACCTTTCCGGGAGGGGAGAATAATGTCAGAGTTTGTTTTTAGTTTCCTTGTCTTTTGCTCCTCATATTTGGTATTTCCTGTGTCTCTGTGATTATTGGTTGATTTACTCCCAGCTGTCTTCCCCAGGTGTCCTTAGTTCTGTCCTCATTAGTATTTGTATTTAAGCGTCTGTGTTTCAACCCTCTTTGTCAGTCCTTAAGTGTGAACCCCAAGTTTTGCACAAAATAAATAGAGTATGGAGTTACAGTATATTTTGTGCAGGCTACACTTTCTTTTAGTGTTTTTCAGAAACCACAAAATAAATTTTAAGGGAATAATTTAAGACAGCTATAGCGTTTTAAGTATATGTTAAAGTAGATTAGTCTCTGGTTAATTGTCTCAGAGATTATGCGCAGCCAGTTTTTCACTTTCACTTTCTCTATAGTGATGTACCAGGGATAAGCAAGTTTTTGATGGGGCTATAACCCCGTCAAGCCAATGAATATACAGTATCAGTTAATGAACTGGAATCATGTGGATAACTTATGAATTATGTGTACTTACATGCTTGTTTAGGCTCTCATTCTGATGTCATATATTACCTGCAAACGATCTTTGATAGCCTCAAGATAAGTACATTATTAGTAATTTTCCATTGTTGGGTGAACTATTCCTTTCATTCAAAAGTTGGCTTTCCAAAAAACTATTTTAAAGCTCTTTTAAAAACTAAGCAACCAAAAAAGAAATTCCTTTTAGAAATAAGCTCTTGTAAAGGGATAAAGTAAAGCAATGACCTTTGAAAACAGGACTCCAGGCTTACAGGAAGACCTCAATATAGAGAGCTGAATTCACCCAGCAGTGCCTCCCGTTCATAGTTAATACCTGTGCTTGTGGGATAGGTGGGACCATTTAGCCAGTCTGTAGAATCAGCCAAGCCTGCTTCATTGTCAACCTTAACAAAGGCGCTTGATATATACGCCCAGATTGTACCTGTCTTTTATAGCCCCTTCACTTTCATTAAAAACTGCAATCTTGCAGCTGAGCCCCCCTTCACACACAATGTGAAGCAAGCCTGCAAGGGCAAACACATGCGACCCACCTCTCCCCCACAGATACAAAAAATACAGACTGCTTTTAGCAACAGGTTTGAATGTAAATTGATGTTTAAATAGAGACAGGTTAGCACTAGTCTGGCAGATCTGTCTGCCTCAGTGCCAGAGAGATGGGACAGTAATGTTTGGATTTATCCGTCTGAATTCCTTTTGTCGCTTTTAATTGTGTGTGCAGTTTATTCTCCGTAAAACACGCTGAATAAAACCCATCTCGTGCCTCTGTGAATCCACAATATAAAGAATCCAGGTGCTATTCAATCAGAATAATGTATGAATTACTTCCATTTGCAGGAGTAAAAGCTATTCTATCAGGAGACTATGAGATTCAAATGTGAAATTTTCTGTTTCTGTGGAAGAGTACATTTCAACTCAATGCATAATTTTTTTAAAATCTGCCGTTCTCTGACTTCCAAAGTCAATCATCTATTTTAAAATCACAGCATGCCAACTGAGTCAATGATTAAAGCAGCAGCATGTGACATTCATTTGAAAATATATCTGTTCTATAGCATTTCACCATTTCAGAATGATAAATAGAGTAATGTGCCTATGGAGCTGTAAAAATCAACCGCTGACTCAATGGGGGCTTAAGACTTTCACTGTGTTAAGTAAATGTCATAAGTTATTTTTCAGAGGCGTAACATCTCATACATTTTTTAAGAATATATACACATGATTTCCACACAAACAAAAGCTTTAGCTTACACCAAAAGGTCAGTCCATCCCCGCAAAGGGCCCTGAAACATTAAGGACAAGCGAGAGGAGGTCTTCTGTTCGCAACAGTGACAGATGTAGTAAATACAATGGGAGTGTGTTCTGCCACCCTCTTGTGGTAGTGGGAATCACTAAAAGAACAACGTGAAGAGACACATTTCCATCTTAGGCCTGCCAGCAGGGATCATTGATAAAAATCACAGTACTCGAATTAATTATGCATCATGTTGTCTAGTTATATAATCACTTATTTGCTCACTTATCATTTGCACTATGTACAACATTTCTACAGGGGATATATTCGCATTCCATGTCTTATTAAACAGACCTAAATTTAGAAACACAAGTTTTGAAAAATGACTGAATCAATAACTACCACAGCAAGGTCAGTGAGGTCAAATCCATAGCATTTTTTCTACATTAGACTGAAATTTATTTTAATGGATCCCCTCCATTTTTCCCAGCAGAGATTATTCAGTTGTTGCGTGCTTTGGCAGAGATGCAAAGAGAATGGTCTGAAATGCAAGGAATGCTAGTTAACCACCTACTGTTACGGGTGGCTCTGCACTATAAAAAATGTTTATTTAGGTAACCTTAAAATGAGTTCAATGAGGTCTAAATTGACTACATTATCTCAAGCTGTCAAAAAGATGATTCAATGCTGATTATTAATTATTAATGATTAAATGCTCAGTAGATAAATGCGCAAGCACATAATCTCTAAAAATATTTGTAGTATCTTAATGCAGTTTTTACAGAAATTGAAAATATCATGAGAAAATCTCACAAATAACCAAGCCAAAAAATACATCAACATTACTATGCGAGCAAAAGCATTACAGTGTTCAATCTGTCTTGACAGTGACCAAGAACCCCAGTGTCTGAAGAAAAGACACTTCAGCCTGACCTCCTGTCTGACACCACTACATAGCAGGGGTGTTGTAAGGTCAGGGGGCAAGGCCTTAAAAAAGGGAATTAGTTTATTGACACAATAAGACCTGACAGTTTATTAGATAGCCTCTTGGCACATTAGCCCCTGGTCATTCTCTCATCTGTACAGCTCTTAACAGGAACCTATACGAGTGTCCTATAACATCTCAATAAGAGCTTCGAACCAGTAGATTGAACCTTCACACAATCTATATTTTAAGGTGAAAACTTACGGGCTCTGACAGAGCAGTACCACATGTCAGATCCCATCTCATTCTCAACAGCTTCTTAACATGGCAGGTTCTGATTTCATAGAGCTGTAACACACCACTGACATTTAAGGGGCAATTTGTTTTCGTGAGCGCTTGTTTGATAAAAGATAGATAGAGCCGAGTGCTTCCATTGTTCCTAGAGGGCAAATGGTAGAGCATGGTGATAGCAATACAAAGGTTGTGGGTTCGATTCCCAGAAAACACTGATAAAAACATATACCTTGTAGTATTTCTATTCTAGCCCAATCTACTGCCTTATGTACCTTTAAATCTATTGGAAGGATTACACAATATCATACCGATAAATTTTACTTATATGTTATCTATATTCGTATTCAAATAAGTGACTACTATAAGGTACTTCATATCTTTAAAGCAAAATAGTATATATTATTATATTATATATTATTATAAATAAAAATAAAATATTGGAAAATAAAATACATGTAAACGTTATAATATAAAATATTGCATTTATCTCATCTAAAGCACAGTTAAACAGTATTGTGAAATAATATTACAAATTAAAATAATTGTTTTATGTATATTTTAGAATGTAATTTGTTCCTGTGGTGACAAATCTGAACTTTTAGCAGCAATTACCAACATGATTCATTCTTTAAAAATCTTCCTTATTATCAACGTTAATAACAGTTGTGCAGATTAACATTTTGGTATGATACACTTTTATGCTATTCCTTGATAAATACAAACTCAAAATAGCATGTTGAAATAAATGTTCTTTAACAACGTTAAATTGGCTTCACTGACACTGACCAATTAAATGCATTCCTGCTGTCTACAAGTATTCTCACTCTAAATCTAACTGAATGGTAGTGTAAAAATAAAGTGTTTTTATGTAGGTGTTTTAAAATCTGAGAACTGAACTAGCTGTCTGACCTGCTGCTCCAGGTTACTGGGATCCAGAAAGGTGACTAGATCTAAGGAGATGTGGCCCATGATGGAGCGCTGCTGACAGGCCTGACCCACACGAGTGCAAATAGAGTGCAAGACGTCAGGGCAGATGGAGGTCTGAGGTACGGTGCAGCCCACCACTTCCAACCCACTGGGCCCACGCAGTTGATCTCCACAGGACAGCATGCAAACATCTCCTCCCGGCTCCACCAGAAGATCTACCATCAGACATGTCACACTATTCGAAGGCGGGAAGGCTTCTATCACTCCACCTTTGGAAGGAGATAAATACAAAGGAAAAGAGTACTAAGGAAGATCCGACAAGTAATTGGTTAGAGGTACTTATCAAAATTGCTTGAAGCTACCTTCCCTGAGGAAGTCTTCTAGGAAACAGGTCCATGTGGCATAGCAGGATTTGTTGGCTGGGTGTGCATAGGTAGCCAGAAGATAAGGAACCTCTTCTAAGAACTTGATCATCACCGAGTCCTGCATCAAAATGACAGATGAAAGCAAAGTCAGGCAGGCAACGAAAATTCTCGAAACTCCATAGAGCAGCCTAAATACAGTATACTAAAATCTTGAAAAAAAAACAACGTATAGCACTACATAGTGTCGATACCTTTGACGAAGCAGTAACTACTGAAGTGTGTCTTAATTTGACATGCCTTACAAAAGCAGGTGGTTGTGTATGGGGGTTGTGGTTGGTGTTGATTGACAGCACATTGCCACGGCATCACAGTAGTCTAATAGCTTTAACTGAAGGCAATAGTAACTGCACCTGTCCCCAATAACGTCTGACACACGCTGGCAGATAAATACCCATGCAAGCCAATCGATCAGCAGGTCAATCAGGGTCTGTTTCTGATCAATACAGGCCTTGTTTCTGTAACTAGAAAACACCATAATGGCTTTGACACTTAATTATGTTGTTAATTGCAATGTTTGACTTCCTGTGAGTGCCTCTTAAAATCTGTTGGTTAGTAAGAGAAAGAATTTCACCTTAAGGACCTCTCAAAGCAGAGAAGAATGGACAGAGCACTTACGGTTTGCACATAAGTGCATAGTTTGTGCTTACAACTGCAATGAGATGTATAGAAAACAGCTTCTAACTAAGTAGAACATAAAAGGGGAAAGAATCAGTAGGTCCTGTTTTACAACCTTGAGACGTGCTCTAAAAGATGTCAGGATGAATAAATTTTTGAGTCTTTATGCTTTTCAAGTACATTTATAATGTTCAAACAAAACTGACATCACCGAAGAACTTGTCTCAAAACGGGGAGATACGATGCTGTTGATATTCAAGTCATGAAACAGTCATCATCATATTCAAGTACCAGAAGAGCCAGGGTCAATCGCTGCACAGTGATTTCACCCCCGACACAAGCCATAAAGCACACAATGGTGCGGCAAAAAGTGTAAGGAAACGGCCTTCGTTCCCCGCGAAAGAGCAGGCGCGCTCTGAGAATTTGCCAATGCACTTCACACGAACAGCGGGGAGGGAAGGAAAGCGAGAGGGAATAATTTTTGCCATTCTTTATTTGGACTTAAACTGCGAGCTGTACTGTGAGAGAGGATTCGGGCCTTGCTTGGCTTCCACATAAAGATGAGCTATTTGAAAATAGATAAATAAAATAGACGTCTCCTGTGTGCTTTGATTGCTGTTTGATCACTACATTAGTAAGAGCGACATTTCAGTCACGAGCATATACAACAGCATACCTCCTAAGAGGGATATTGGCCTTTTTTTAAGCTTTCTTTAAAGGGATAGTTCACCCTAGAACAAATATTCTACCATCTTCATGCCTCTGGAACACAAAAGTAGATATTTTGGAAAAAAAAATTTTTTTTCATGCAACCAAACACCCCATTACATTTATTTTTTAAGGACAATAACAGGTAAAAAAAACTTAAAAATGTATAATTTTTTTTGTAATTTCTCTGTATACAGTTTCTATACATAAGACATTAGATCTTTTGAATAGATATTTGCATTTTGAATGAATATGGCTCTTTTCACTCACCTCAAAACATCCTCATCTTTTTGTTAAGAAGTAAAAGCACGTGTAGATATTTAGAAAAATATTCGTCTCAGTGATGTTATTTTTTTGTCCATACAATAAAATGCATGCCCAGTGCATTAGCTTTTATTATATGGACATAAACAGTAATATCCATTTATGATATATCTCTCTTATACATCATATATTAGACATACCAACAGATCCTGCACAAACACAAAGTTGAGACATCAGGTAAATCGACATTTTGAATGGGTTTGAAAATAAAGCCCGGTTATAATATGGATCTATTTGCGGATTACTTCGCAAATGCAACATTAACCAAAGAGGAATACAGAAAGTGTCGTTACATTCAAAATCTAATAAACTAAACGTGGTACAACACGTAATCCCACATGCATTGAATAAAATAAGTAGCAGACAATCTGTCTATCTGTTGATGCTATTAGTATAATGCTCCCTCGTGTCTAATGACCCGTGTGCTGGCAGAACGTGCATGTTTGTAATGTGTAAAGTGTAGCGTGTACGAGTCCACCCAGCCGTTGAATAGAGTGAGATCCGCATGTCTTTAACCCATCTTCTCTGAATAGCTGTGAGGCTCGCCCCAGGCTGAAACACCCCTCGGGGTGTGGGCCTCCCAAACACATTGCAAAGAATCACAGAGTCTTTTTTCTACACTGCCTCTAGGTCTGTTTTCACACTTATCTCTATAGCTGTTCCTCTAAAGGACCACATGGGTTCTGGCATTCTTCTTCTTGCATTAATAGAGGCTCTTTGTACAATCAATAATTAAACAATGTGCACAAAGTAAAGAGGGTAAATAGAGGGGGAGCTCAACATAGGCCTGGGCTTGACAGGGGAAAATTAAAGGATGCATTACAGAGAAAGACAGCTCCCTAGAGAGGGAAAACAGCATTTAAACTTCTATGACTTACAACTAAAGCCAAACGTAAAACTAAAGTGAAGCCTCTGAGCACTGATAATTGCAGTCTGATAATTACAAAATCATTATAATATTTTTTTTTCTCAAAGGATAGTGGCTTACAAATGCACGATTTAAAAATTTAATTGCACATAGACGTCATACATACTAATGTTTTGTACTTAAAGAACAAAAGGCAATATCTACCATTCATTACCCGCCGCAATTAAAACATTAGACTGATATATGCGTTTTAGAATATTTCCGCATTTGTTGTTGATTTTATTAGCTTCGAGTAATAAAGATAAAACGCAATAAACGTAACATCCAGCAGATAAATAAAACAATGACAAGCAAATATGCAACCCCAAACAGAACCGCAATGAAAGGCGCTGCACAACTACAAAATTACCACTAAAAGAGTGAATACAGATCTGCAGAAAATGAACGACACTCTGAAATAACCTCTATGCTCTCCATGCTGTTAGCAGAGCTTGCCATTGATTAAAAAGGTTGAAGAGCTAGAATAAAGGTCCGTACTGGCTTCCATATGGCCCAGAAGCCCTAAGGGTGCAGGCCAGCTCATCAGGCCCCAGCTCCCTTTCCTCTCACTGGGACCCCAGCTGGTGAAGAGCCCCCCATTTAAAGCTCCTTCACTGCCATCACCATAATGGAGCTTGGCTGGGCCTCAACCGCTTACCTCTGTAATTAACAGCACCAATGCCACCACAATTACAGCCCCAGATTCCTCTCTCTGCCTCAGTGTGAATTAGGGACCGAGCTAATAGCTCGGAGGTAGGACATGCGGCCTCCTCTTGCCCCCGGGATAGAAGGCTACAATACGAGGCTGGAATAAAATAAAGCAAGGTCTGAATTTGCACACAGCCGCGTATGATGATAACCCCGTAATTAGCTTACACAAAGCTCATGGTGTAATGGCAAAACACTGTATTTAAATCAAGGGCCAATTTTAAGCATATGATGCAGGAGAGGGTTATGAACACGATTACAGGCGGATAAAACCGATGTGTTTTTAAAGCACACGACAGAGTGTTGAATACATCACATTTGAATTAGAATACATAAATATGCTACAATTCAAATGACTCATTATTAATTTGCCATGAATTTGAGTCATAAGCACTCTCTAGACAAATCACGATAATGGCATCAAAGTTTGGCCTTGGACAGTAATGACAGGCTTGTCATTGAGACAAGGATGCATTTTGTACGAAATGTGAATATAAAAACCAGGCAAAGCGAAAATTCTGACGAACAGGGCTTGTGACTGAAGTGTAGCTGCATTTGCAAAATAAAAGAAATGGCACATTTCATTTCACATTTAAAAACAAGCCACTTGGTACTTCAGAATTGCTACTGTTGCACAACCGGCACTCATTAATGCAGACTGCGCATTTGAAAGGTGTAGCTGCACTTAGAACAAATCAACAGATTCATTTTATTTGTTTTAAAAGCAAATGTCCCTAGGCTTACCAAAAGCTTTTTTTTTATTTTTATTTTTTATGAATTTTTAGAAATATCACCATTAAATGTTTTATTAAACATTATGGTATTTTAGAACTGAAATAGTTCTACTTACATTTATTTTCATGTAAAAAAAATTAAAAAAAATAAAAAAGATGCAAATGATGCATATAAATGATCCTGATTCTTTTTTTATTTTAATTAAATTCATATAAATAAATAGTTAAACCAAAATGAAAAATAGCATAATAAATAAAAATCAATTGCAATAAATATAAACATAATAAATAAAACACAATAAAAATAACAACATAAATAAAATTAATTAAAATGTGTCTTTTCAATAATATAATTTCATACAGACAGACAGACATATTTAAAGATGATTTAATTCAAACTAAAACAGTCCTACCTTTACTTGAGACCGTGATGTTCTCCACTGTTCAGGCCCATAGCAGCTAAACTCCTGCTGTGCCCATGGGCGGCATTTCAGGTGGCATGCGTCACAATAGGCTATTCCCCGTCCACCCACTTCACTATCTATCTTGAAGAGCCATCGCTGGACTTCCATGTGTTCTGTCATCAACCGGGCCAGGCCTTTGTGAAGCTGGAACATAGACAAATGAATCATATTCCATTTTTTTTTTCATCAAATGCATTTCATATGAGGCATTTAAACAGTTGACTGGCAAAAAGACCTGCTCCAGGGTATATATATCCCACTTTCCTGGAGGCATGTCGACCCCTGCGCTACTGAAGATCCTTCTTCCCCCAGATTTAGTGCTGTATAGCTGGGTCACCGCAGGCTCTGTGCCCAAAAGTGGAACTTCGAGCTCATCTGCCACAGCCAGGTCATCAAGATAGGTGACTCCGCCAATCATGTAGGCCTGTTTCCCCTGGATCAAATTCTTAATGCGCTGTAGTGTTCGAGGACTGTACTTCAGCAGCGAAGCTAGACACATGTTTCGGGTCTGAAAGAGGAATACAATGTATTTTGTGAGTTAATGGTTGGAGAATTAATGCTGTTGGTGTGTTTCATAACATATTAAACTCTAATAAAGAGAATAAATAACAGAAATACATTTTTAGTATGCATATTTCTCCCCCAAAGGTGAAATCTCAGTGGTCTTTTTGTACATAAATAACTGTCCTTTCCAATCCAGCTCTAAGGTCTTACCCCTCCCTTTGTCTATGGGTGTAATTTATGAACAAGCACAAACACATTGGGCCCATTACGTGTAGCCGGAGGGGTCATGACCTCTCCTGTACTCCAACACGTTAAATTGATAAAGGAGAGTCAGGGGAGGGCCGTACACCTCTGCAGCCTCTTGTCTTTACTATGTGCTTAGTGATGGGCTCCGTGGGGAAAGCACTAATTACTCCACATCTGTATGTTTGATCCAAGCAGAATTGTCCCGTCTGTCATTGGCACGCCACGCTGGCAGCAACGGCTAACAGAGATTTATCCTGCTGACACGTCTGGCAGAGTTTACACACTGAGAGGAATCGACAGAGAAGAGGCTGCGCGTGCCGCTCATACGCTGTGCGGTAATAAATAACAGCAAGCAAGTTAGGCCTACAATAATAAAAGAAATAAATCTGCATATAGTGTAAAACAAAAGCTTTCCTTCCTTAAAAAATATATACTTTCAAGAATAGTTTACATTTATCTTGTATTTTTCTATTCACCACTTGAATTGTGTATTTGAGGTAACTGTTTTTAATTCTATTAAAATAAGTTAATGAATAGAAATTGAACATCTTTTTCAGGTTAATACATCTAGAACAAGTAAACATTATAAATAATAAATATTAAATAACAAGTAAATTTGAAATAGAAAATAATTTAATAAATTATTTCGATTTTTATCATTTGTTTATATTAAAGACAATTATTAAATTAGGCATTTATATTATCATGAGTAAAAAAAATCCTCATAAATTATGAGGCAAATTCATTAAATTAAGTTTGAGTTTAAATAAAAATCAGTTGAGGTTTAAACACTCAATGAGTAGAAAAATATATACAAGTAAATATTACAAATAGAAAATAATTGTATTTTTTAAATAAATTATTTAGATTTTTTTTTATCATTTTTTCCTTTATTTATATTAAAGCCAATTATTTAATTCTGTAAATAAATGCATTTATAATATCATAAGTAATATATAAGTTTATAAATAACAATACATTATTATTATTATAATTATAGCATGTATAATGATTAGAATCATTATAGTTTGGTCCCTGAAAAATTGTATGTGGAAGTCAAATCCAGTCATAAGGGTCTATTTATGACTGGCTTTGTGATCCAGGGTGACATATAATGACAATGTTTATGTTAAGTTTTGAACAATATCAAATATTTAAGCGAAACAAAAATGCTTCTTTATCATCTTTGCCTTTCTCCCCTTTTTAGCTTGCTTTCTAATCTAACTGTCTAATTAAGATAAAATTGTAAACTACAAATACTGTTGCTCTGTGACTTTTTTGTCCTCTTTTGTATATGGCTTTTGGATTTTTGCTAAACGAGTAAATGTAAAAGTACAGATCCTTTGACTGAACCCTAATCAATTATGGCATACAGTATCTGCCCAGAGTATTAAGTACAAAGGTCACCTCTGTCGCCCTCTACAGGTAAGAAATAAATCAAATCTTTCCATGTTAACAAATTCATGTGCACCACTGTATTTCAGAAATAACTTTGAGGGGAGACAAAAGGTATCAACCTCTACTGCATATGTGTGTATGTGGTGCACCATACTGAAAAATACTCCAGTGCTTCTGGCATGAGGATAGTGAAGCGTTTGGCACAGTGGGACTCAATGGCTGTCTGCAGGCCCAGCAGACGAGTGTAATAGTGGAGAACATCCTCACCCAGGTGCACCGGAGACACATAGATCACCTCGACGTTCTCATCTAGATAATACCACAACAATACTGTGTTTGCTTTTATGTATTAGCTGTCAATCCAATTTGATCATGGTTCACACCCTTACCTCTGATATCACAGAGTCGGCCCATCTGGGTATTCTGGAGAACATCAAATCCCTTGAGACTGAGACGCTGATGTTGGGAATATCCTATTGAACAAATCATAATGAGATCAAAATATTTGAACAATAAATTCAAGACTTTATTCCAAGTCAGGAAAGCCCAAAAAGATTGCTATAAACTAATCTCTATAATGAAATGATTAAATGCATGCAAACTAACAGAGCGAGGCAGTAAAAACAATAGGGTTCAACTTCTTAATTATCTGAGCTCACACAGGCCTCTCCTCAGCCACCCCCAGTGCAAAAATCACACTCCATCTGCTGGTGATTACAATTCACACTTATCATCATCCCCAATAGCCAGCGCAGGTCTCAATGACACGTTTTTGGGAAATCAATTTTCTGTGTTTTCTGCAAGTGCACTCAAATAAATGTATTTTTTCTCTTTATGATATTATGTGACCAGAAGCCATCATAACAGATGGAAAAGAATTACCCAATGATGGGACGTGGATGATCGTCCTTTTGGAGGAGGTGATGTGTTTCCAGTTGGCTGCCAGACTCTGTGAATCACAGACAGCAGAGAATAAAAGAGAGTAAAAGTGATGGGTGGCAGACAGCACCCAGCAGCACACGGATTTAACATGTTGTCGGTCCACCGATGGCAGCAAAGGGAGGAAATTATGCTTGTCTTTCTCCCTGGGTCTCATGGAGACAAACCAAGCATAAATCACATTAATTAAATCAGCTAAGTGCATACTTAGAAACATCTTCCCTCTATTAATTCAATTAGCAGGCTACATGAAGCTTTCTGCCAGGGGAAGATTAAGGCTTAATTAAAAGGATGTGAGTGTTTAAAGGGTGGAAACATACACAAGCTTGTGTCTGCTCTCACAGTGAGTGACGGTGAGGATAAATGAACATGTGGGCACTAATTAAGAGACATGCTAGTTTCATAAAGATGTTACAGGAGTGACAGCACAGATGAAACATCTGTTCTGACAAATATAAACTTAATCTAAACGTGAGCCTGTGCTATCGCAATCACTCTTTGTATCAGCACCTCTGCACTGAAAGTTCAACTCTTGATTTAGTAGTTTTATAAAATTGACTGATTTTATACAACATCTTATGAGTGGAACAACTGTACTTTATGCCACCGTGTCATGATCTGCCATTCTAATGATGTGACCAATGATAGCCTGAGCCATTTCTGGAAGTTAAGGGGAAAAACTTGGTTTAAATAACAAGGAGGCAGCAAGGTGGAGAGGTTTTAGATAATATTTGCAATTAATATACAGTGACAATTTAGACACAATATTGCCAATTAATTGTCTATTTTTGCCACCCCAGTCATAATAGTTGCAAGACATCAGTTGAATGAATGATACAAGTACTTATTCATAAAGACAACTGCAAATGAATCATCATTTTTGAAATAATCAATTGTATGAATGAGTCAATGATTTACAAACAAATGTAAGAATTGGTCCTGGATGAATCTTTGTTTAAAAATTTTTTAAAATAATATAATGCATTTGTATTGCGGCTGTCCCAAGTTTGATGCCTGCCTTTCACTCTTTCCCACTTCCTATCTACTCTACACTATCTTAATAAAGGCAAAACAAATTTGTTGAATGAAGGATTCACTAATAGGGATTTTTTTCCCCTGATTGAACAAAAAAAATTTTTTTGACTCACTAATAAAGACAGTACTTGTGTGTAAACATGTCTACTTCCCTACTACATAGCAGCTAAAACCAGTGTGTGTGAGAAACCCTAACCCTATATCCAAAAAAACTCTATAACTGTAGACAAAAAGTACCAAAATAACCTATTTTTTCCACTAAGGATCTGAAGTTTGAATCCTGTGAACACTATACTATCCGCAAGGACATAGGAGAGGACTTGGAAGATGAGAGAATGACAGAGAAGTGACCCAACATTAAAGATGTAGTATTAGTTTATTATGCACACATTCTTACTATATAGAACATATTTTTCACGTTGCAGACTTTGTTCCTCATGTAACGTACAGACTGACTGTCTGGAATGCACACAATGAGCGTTAAAAGAATGAAAAGTTTAACTGTTAAGCAAACGCTCTTGGAACACTGCTCAACAAATCAGATTCAAAGACCCAAACTAACAGCTAACTGTTATATAAATGTGTATTTTATTCACCTCTGCCCTGATGCGGTAGTTATCCAGTTGGCGGGTACGCGAGGCCTGTAGACTCTTCTTCAAATGGCTCAGTTTGGCATGTTTCAGCAGAGACATGGCAATAACTTGTGCCGCCCATTTGTGCCTGATTTGGAGCAGGTAGGCGGTACGGGCAGAGTAACGCCTCCAGCAGGTCTGGATGCACACAGCCGCTGCCTGATGCCCCTCGATGCTTTTGTAGCGCTGGCCAGGCTGACACATCAGGTCCCATACTTCATCTCTGTTCTCTAGCACCGAGAGCAGCTTCTCCACATGGATGCGCCGGCCCCTGATGTCTCTCCAGTCGAGCTCACCGCTCTGCACGCACGCTGCCAGACGCTCCCCACACACCCTCGCCAGTGGCACTGCAAAGTCCGATAGCATCCGCTGCAGCTGGTCCAAAGCCTCTACCATTGCACTCCAATAGAGACAGTATTGCTTTTTAAACCGACAGTAGTTAGGATCTTTTGGGTCAATCTGACCCTCAGCTATGGTGAAAGGATATTTGCTGACAGCAGCTGGCACTGGAATGCTCTAAGAACAGAGAAATGCATATTATAATAATGGCAAAAGGCTGCTGCAATCATTTAATGTGATATACGATATACGAGTTTATATTCTGGTTTAGTGTCCCATAATAGAACCAAAGCTGTTTAATAACCAACATTCCTAAAAATTTATATTTTATGTTCTAAAGAAGATAAGAGATCATACAGGTTCGGAATGACGGATGATGATGATCAGATTTAAATTTTTGGGTGAACTACTACAAAAAAGCATTTTGGCTCAAAATTTTTTTTTAGAATGATCCAAAATGTTACCTCAGCAAGCAGAACACTTTATATGTGTCAGCATAAATAAATAATACCTGCAGGTTAAGTGGGTTGAGTCGGGCTATCGCACGATTCAGTACTCCATTGTCAGAGCTTGCAGAAGCAGCTGAAGGAGGGGGTGTGTGGATGGTCCTGGATGCTGAACTATCGATTCCTGATCTTCCAAATGTCGTTTCATCTCTGCTCACATCCATCTCCACTTTTGAAGCCCTTTCTGACTCCTCTATAATCATATAAGAAGTACATACTACTGTTTAAGACGATATGCATAAACGATATAAGAAAACAATATGGCCCGGTTTCACAAACGGGGCTTAGCTTAACCAGGACTAGACATTAGTTAAATTAAGATATTTAAGCAACTTTTACAAAAATGCCTTATAAGAAAATATTACATGTGTGCATCTTAACACAGAACAATAATACTGACATGTTTTAAGATATATCAGAGCAAGATATTTTCATCTGAGACAGATCAAACATGCAAGTTAGTCTAGGACTAGCTTAAGCCTTGTCTGTGAAACTGAGGGATAGTGTGTGTGCATCTGTCCATGGAGCTCATTTAGGTGTTCTGGTCTCCGATGAAGATAATCTTTTTGTGCTGGTACACCATCTGATCTGGAATGATCTGATCTAGAATCTGCACTTGTGCCTCCCGAACAGTATTAGGTAGATTGTTTCAGAGTTTGGGCGCTAAATAGGAAAAGGATCTGCCATCTGCAGTAGATTTTGATATTATATATTGACAGAGCCTGGCTAATATGCTCATACTTCCTGGTTCTAGTAAGGACTCTAGCTGCTGCATTTTGAACCAGCTGTAGTCTATTTATC
>JAUCMT010000054.1:13022204-13037173 GCA_032357475.1 Enteromius thamalakanensis
TAGGAAAATCTGACGGGTAGGACAAAATGTTAGAACACCTGCTTTACTGATGAGATGCGCATAATATATCGTACGATGTATATCGCCCAGCCCTACCTTATGCTATTAAGAGGAGGAAAACAAAGTGGCAGCCATAAAGCCATGGATGCATTCGGTTAAGGTGAAACTAGGGTAAAGTTGTAGCTTCTTATTGTGTGTTTCTTTATCTTTTATACAGATATTGAACTTCTTAAAGGTACGTTATACATTCTCAAACGCTAAATCAGTTTGACTCTAAATCCAAATATGAACAACAACTGCCTAAATAAAGCTGCTTCGTGACATTGTTTTGCAGATTATGATACAACACATGAATACGACTATGACTACAACATCCATTATGAGTCATGTGAGTTAAAAACATTAACATTTTTGGCCCGTCTACTTTTTCAGCTATCAGGAAGTATTATGTAGTTTTTGGATTTAATTTTTCTTTCAGATTCCGATGCTGAGGTGTCCGGTAAGCACTTTTTTCAATCATCAGTTCATGATCTGTGTTTATGCAATAAAAAAACCTTCAGAAATACAGCGCAGCTACATTTATAAACTTGTAATTAGCAGCACATTTTACTGTAGTATGTCTTCAGTTTCAACAGACCCAGATAACCAGCCCAGTTTGAGTTCAGTTAGAGTGTTCTCCTCCTCAGGTATGACTATCTTATGAAATATTGCATTTTTCCTTTAGCTGTTTTGGCACATTTGAAGTTAAATATAAGATTATGACATAAAAGTGTTGTGTCTCTAAAAGTGGATGGAGACCCGCATTTTGTCGTTCAGCTCCCAAAGCTCCATCAGAGCTTGTGTTTTACCATCGATGGCAGAGCTGATGATGTACTACGGCTTCTTGTGGACCCAGAGAAAGGTGGTTTTATGTTTTTACATCTAATATATTGCTCATTGTTTAGATACTCTTATAACATGATTGACGTCTCTTGTTTCTGTTTCAAACTGTTAGGCATTATTGTGGATGGGCATTTAATGCTGGCTCCTTCTAAGGAGGAGCTGGAGAATCGCACTCGTACCTTCTTCGATTGGATTTCCATCAGTGCAGCCAAAGGTGCCATTATGATCACATTAACACTGGACTCGGTACAGGTGGAAGTGGATGGGAAGGAAATTGAGATGCTGCCTACCAATCAGAGAGGATCTGTGGAGCGACATGGCATAAGAGTTACTGTTGAAGAACACCACAGCTGTTGGATTGAGCTCGGTGTTGGTGTGCAGTTCCTCATTCTCTTCCATCGCTACAACCATCCCAAATACTTTCAAATAGAGCACCTGGGCTTCTATATTGCAGATGGAAAAGGGCTGTCTCATTGCACTCAAGGGCTGTTGGGTAGGTAACACCATTTCTTTTTTGTTATTATTTAAAATGGTTTTTCAGACATATTTTGGCATTTTTGAAGACTTGTATGGGTAATCTTTCCAGGCCAGTTTCAGAATACTCTTATGGAGGTCATAAGGGTTTCCAGGGATCAAGCTGGTTTCCATCATGCACAAACTAATAGGAACACTTCACTAGCCATGGGTTTGCTTAAGAAAGGAGATGAGCATTTTCCTGTCACTCTTCAAGAAAAGATTCTGAAGGACTCGTCTAGGAAGCGACACTCAGCTCAATGTTGGGTAGTGCCAAAGCTGGATGTAGAGAGACTTCTGGGCCAATCCTATGAGAGCTATGTTGTGGATCACCAATAGATAACCTTCAGACCTTGTCTCCAGTTATAAAAGGTACAGAATAGACACTGGAACTTGAATCTTTTTTTATTTGACGGTGAAGAAAACAACTGATGAGGGAGAGAATAAGAATATACACAAGCTGTGATGTACTGAAGGATGTTTCTGAAGCATTGACTGGTCCAAATCTTTGCATTTGAACGTAATGGTACAATATCAATCAAAGATTTGTGGTCAGTAAGATTTGGTTTTGAAAGAAATCACTTGTAAAAATATTTTTTGTTTCAAGTGAATTAAATTGAACTGCATCCAAGAATCCTGGGGAAAAAAGTCCCTCAAGACTTGAGTAATCACAGGAATAAATAACATTTTAAAGTATATTTAAAATCCTTACTATATTAAGAAAATGTGTTTATATAAACACACACACATAACACACACTGTATTTTGGATTAAATAAGTGCTCTCTTGGTGAGCATAAGAGTAATCTAATCAAAAAAGTGAATTTTTATTGGTAAATTAACTATTTAATAATTAATATTTAATGTTCTTTGGGATGAGATGAACATTCACAGTAATCAGATATTTGTTGTAATCTTCCAGCCAGTTCGCATAAATATGTACAGTATGTGTACATGTATGCCTTCATTTATAATATAATACAGGAATTGTATAAAGTTATTATATAATATTGTATATTAATAATGAGTATTGAATGCTTTACTTTGTCCTGTTAGGAAAGAAAATCCTTCTTCTTGTGCCAATGACCAAACATAACCAAAGAAAAGAGTTTCATTTTATTCATATTTATTTTTGTTGCACAAGACTGCTCAAACACGAGATGAAATTCACAACTTAAAATTGTCGAGTTTGTGTGTCAGTTTTTTTTAAGGTGTTTTAGTTGTTTCAACATTCAAAATGAAAGACAAAATGAAAATAAATACAGTACAAAACAATTAATCCAAACATATGCAACAATATGCTGGAGAGGTGCAAAAGATAACAAATATAGCAATGCAGCGTAATTCTATTCGATTCCAGTTATCATTAATTCACAATCTAATCTGTGCACTACAAGGAAGAGAGTTCAAGACCTGTACGCTTCTATGTGAATCTATAAGGCCATAAGTGACTTTGGCCCAATAAAATTCAAGAATGTAATGAAACTGTCACACTCCTTGTTTTACAGTAAAAATAAAGAGGGGGGGAGGGGGGAAACTACAGTCAAAGGCTTTTTCTCAGCAAAGGCGAGTATGGAAAACATGAGAACGCTTGTATATTCTACACTGAAAGCTGTACAGTGAGTTCAAACAGCACACCATTACCATCTGCTCCAGACTAGCGTCTACTATATAACTACAGATGGCAATTCAACTCATGTGAAAACAAAAACAAGTATGATTAGTGATATAAGTAATGGTGAAAATGACCAGTTCAATACTAAGTTTGTAATCTTGTGTTTTCTAAAAGCCAAGTGTGAATGCAGAGACTACATGTGTCAATCACCGATGAAACAGAAATCAAAGATGCCGACTGATTGAATGATGCAGTGAGAATCTTTACAGTACACGGGGAGAGGCATAGTGTTCATCACAATTCAAAGTTAGAGCATGGATGTATTTAGTAGTCTGGAGTCCACCCCGGTTTACTCAAGCCAGAATACCAACGGATAGGGCTACTATCAAATACCAAAGGATCTGATCATATTCACATTATGGTTTTCTTTTGCAGCTGTGGGAGTGAAAATTGCTTCCACCTTCTCATTAAGACATTTGCGTTCGGTAACAGCTGTCCGTATTGGTTTTCACTACAAACAAAATGAATGACAACAGGAATGTAGAATAAGGTCATTAGAAACTGTGACGTTTTTAAGAGTTAGCACAAAGACTGTAATGTTAGTAACAAGTTAATGGCTTACAGTTGCTTCTATACTGCATATTATACATCTCTTTCAATTTAGTCGTCCAAAAAAAAAAAAAATCCACCAATAATAATAATAATAATAATAATAAAAAGTTCAGTAACTGTAAAGACCAGAGTTAAAAGAGCGGAATATGAGACTTGTCAGTTTGGGGTTTGAGTGCTGGATCTGGCAAAAATTAGATTTGCTTTTGTGTTTCTAATATTATCAATATTATATTACATCATTTTACCGGGTGTCAAACTGTAGTGTTTAATGGTCTTGCTATGTTTGTCAGTTACACTTTCCTCAAGTACAGGAAGGCTGCTGTTCACATGCAGCTGTTAAATGTCAAAGTGACGACAGTATGCTAAACTACGTCTCAGGACAGTTGGGGATACTTCACAAAAGTTGATGAGAAATCTTTTGAAATCTCCTTCAATATTCGAAGAATCGTTCACATGTATGGGCTTCGGTCAAAGACGATATTCAGAGAACAGAAAGACACGTGTTTCACTTCAACAGGATTTTTTGCGCAAACGATGCATTCTGCTTGTGTGAGAATCTAAAATAGCATGGTGGTGTGAGCCCACTTTGTAGTGCAGAGTTGTGGAATGTGAGCGATAGAGCGTTTGTGTGTCTGTGTGCTGAGCTGTAAGGATCTGAACAGAGACACCGGAGGGGTGTGGAGACAATGAGCAAAGAGCACTCTGGGAAAAGATAAGGTCGGTTGAAGGAGATTTACAGCGTAGTCCATTGTGTTCTGCGGCACTTCTGAACCCAGTCAGGTAAATCCCGTTCAGCCCGCCTCATCTCTCCCTCCGTCTGATCATTGCCTCTCTACTCCTCCGTCACTTCTCCACCCCTCACTGCTCGTCCTCGCCGAACACGTCGTTCTGTTTACGCTTCATGTTCTCAAAGTCGAAGTCACTGCCTGTCATGCGCTTGTAGATGTCCTTGATGTCGTTACAAGTTGTTTCGAAATGAGTGGTGGCATCGTAGGACCGTGATGCAAAAACCTGAGAAAGAAAAAAAAAAGTTTCTTTCAAATCATTTTGATTGATTAATGCTATTTAAAGACATTACTGTAATGCAGTTAACTAAAACTATTAAAATTGTTAATTGAAATAAAGCTGAAATAAAATTACAATTGGATAATAAAATTTTTAAATGTAAAAATAAAAAATAAAGTTGAAGTACTAAAATCTAAATAGAAATATTTAAAAAATGTAATTTAAATTATTTTTGCTGAGAAAAATTAACTATACTTTTAGTAAAGTATAATTGAAGTCTTCATCTAATACTTATATGTATTACTATTTCAGCTTTAGAATTAGAAAATTAGAAATAAAATAAAAGCTGAGTGAAATACTATAATTATTACAAGTGAAATAAAAATAATAGTAATCAAGAAAAAAGGCACAAAGTAAAATAGCTAAAACAGAAATAAATTAAAAATTCTAAAAAAAATAATAAATACTACAATAGCAGATAAATAATATTAAAATATCTGTAGGAAGCTGACCTGGCTCTCTGTACCGTCATCTGTAGGATCATACATGTCACTGATGGCCACAAACCTGCCAAAATGACAATAAAAAGTTTGCATTCATGTAGTTTTATATAGGTGTCTTTATTAACATAGAATTAAACTAGCTGTACATTTACAATAACATTAAATTAGCTGTAATTCTTGTATTTAGCTTTGCAGATAAAAGTGTGTGAGAGGTGTGTGTGTTTGTTTGGAGAAAAGAGTTTAGTACAACCATTCCTGTACTAAACAGATTTCTGAACCCTGTTACTTGGTATTTACTTTAAAAAAGTTCTTAACTAAAACAGAGCAAAATAAAAGGTACAGAAAGCAGAGTAAACTGACTTTTGGTCAATGGGCTCGAGGAGTTCTAGAGCAGGTTCGATTTCAGCTTCAGGATCAGAGGTTTCCACGGTGGTGCTTGCGATGGCAATATACTTCCCCTGGGCTGCCACATTATGGGCGTAGGACATCATGCAAACATAGATATCTACAGGCAAACAAGAACAAATTGTGCATGAACTTTTCATCACATCACACTTTTGCTGCCCAGCTGAGTTTTGAAATGAAAGCAAGTGGCGCCCTCTAGTGCTGAGTACTGATGCACATGTGCAGTACTGTGCATCACATGTGCATACATTTCCAAACACTAACAGACGAGTGTAGTTTAATCCTGCAAATTTTGATAAATATCATCACTCACCTGATTTGCGGTTAACCTGGTTTTGAGGGATGATGATCTGGCAGGAATTGGCATCATTAGTGTTTTTAATGGGATGGCTGAGGACGCAGATGACCCGGATCACCTGTCCGACTTTGTGCACGCGGTCCGGGATGTAGCTAGGGTCGCAGATGAGCTGCTTGCAACGGGCAACCTAGAGAAAGCAGGATAACTGAGCCAAATCAGAAAACAACACCAGATTTTACCTATGCATTTTAATCTTATGATGCATTGCTGATGAAAAAACGTAAATATAAATTCTGTAGTTACGTCACACAGCAAACAACACTTGTAAAGATTTACCTCTCCCTCCGATTTCACGCCCACCACGTGTCCTCCCTCCATCACGATCTCGTCCACCGGTTTGTTTAGCATGTAGGTTCCTCCATAAATTGCACTTAACCTGTAAGTTCACAAGGGAAAAGGACCACATTTATAACACAAGGACTTTACGATGATGCTCAACACATGATTACTAGGATGATTGAGTTAGAGGAGCAGCTGACCTAGCAAACCCTTGAGGCAGCTCCCCCAATCCGTACAGAGGGTACAGGTATGGGCTCTTCCCGTAGCGTGCCAGAGACTCGCTGTAGAGCTTGATCCTATTGATGGTCTCCAGACACGGCTGCTCAAGGTAACTAGGAGGAACCCAATTCGGTTCAGTACATTTACCACCAATGATAAAGTCATTTACTGGCAAGCCAAAAGCAAGACACTACGTTTTTTATTTATTTATTTTTATCTATTACCAGTAATCCTAAAATGTAACTGGGAATAGATATCAGAGTACTTTTCAGCTGATTAATCACAGTGTATAAAGACAATTGATTTCATTACTACATGTTTTATAAAGTGTTATGTTTGAATATGCAAATAGGTAATGATCTGATTAAATATGCACTGGCACATTTCCACAAAAACAACTTATCTGAACAGTCGATAAAGCCAGAATCAAGCTTTTTTCATTTTGTTGACATGAATCTGTCTAAGACATCACTCTAAAAATTAGCCAGTAATAATCTATATAATGAAACCAGCTTTTTATTCGTGTTTTTTTTTACCTGTAATGTCTTAAATAATAGGTTTTATGGTTAACGCAATGATTTAAATACTAAGTGGTTTTGTAACACCAGTGACACTTACTCGTCTGTCCTGTAGAGGGCCAGGGCATGTCCCGTGAAGTCGATGACGTCCTGACCCAAGTCAAACTTCTTATAGACGTCTCCCATTGTTGTGAGTTTGGGATCGACGCCTTCGAAAGTTTTGGGGTCGTTCTCATCAAAGTTGGCCACAAAAACTAGAAACTTGCGGAAACGTCTCTTCTCAAACATTCCCATTAGGTCTAAGCAACACATGTCATGAGTTCAACTACTGCAATAACAGTCATTCTTGATTTTGTCCCAGAGATAATGAAAATGCTAGCTAGACTTACTTGAAGCCAGTGCCTCTGTCTCCGTAGAGGGCACTTTGTAGATCTTTCCTCCTTTATACACAAAGCTTCCCTCAACCACTTTGAAGTCAAGATATCTGGTCACTTCAGTGTATAGAAGCATCTTAACTAACTGACCTTAAGGAAGAAAACAATGACAAAATGCAGTGGTGTGTTATTATTGGGAATATTATAAAACATTACAGCCTTGTATGAATGACTAATCCAAAAACATGTTGTTAACAATATTATCACACCAACTATCATTTTACTCAGGTTTTTACCATTGGCCATTAAAAATTTAGGAATAAGATCCACATTCCAGTCTCTTCCCCGGCCCATTGACTCTGGGGGGCTGTCTGAAATCCCAAA
Source organism: Enteromius thamalakanensis (assembly GCA_032357475.1). Taxonomy (NCBI): domain Eukaryota; kingdom Metazoa; phylum Chordata; class Actinopteri; order Cypriniformes; family Cyprinidae; genus Enteromius; species Enteromius thamalakanensis. The sequence goes on from JAUCMT010000054.1 coordinate 13,029,871, forward strand.
TCTCTTATAGAGCTAAGAGAAAAGCATGTAAAATGTGAGTGCATGTGTAAATGTTCAATAAAACGTATTATACTAATATAAACATTAAATATGAATTTGTTAAAATACATTTCTACAAATAGCAACATTTATATTTGCAATTAGACAACAGTTATAGTAAATGTGCTATATTAAGCAGACATGAGATTGGAGTAGTGACAACGGTAAATGTGAAGCATCCTCACCTCCTCCAGGGGTGTGATGGAAGAACTTTCACCACCGTAGTATGGATTTCTGTCCATATGTAAAACTTTCTTCCCATTCACAGACATGATCCCAGAGAGAATACATTCCTACACAAATAAACATCATTTAGTTGAAATAATCGGTCATGGATATAAATTTGTTTTTCCCTATTCATCTGTTGACATGGCAGCGGGTATCTATTCATTGCCTTGACTTCCGTGTTAAACTGGGATGGATGCGAGTCACCCCACCCAACTAGTGATGGAAAAGAATCATTTCCGCGAATCGGTTCTTTCGAGCAGCTAACGAAGCGCTTCTATAACGATTCTTCTGATTCGTCTACGTCATCCTGACATCCCAGTGTGGCCTTTATTAATGTTTTAAAGCTTGATTAATAGCTGTGTTTATTTCAATTGTATGTATTCATGCAGCCACGACATAAAACCGTAATAAAGAAGACCCTAAATAATTTTTTACAACAGTACTATAACTTGTTCACATCTTAATTCCAGTTTTCTGTTCTTGATTAAGTAATACGCAAATATATTTCCAGGAGGTATAAAAGTATTAACTATTAGCTATTGACGAGTTAACCACCGAAGAACCTCTCATAACGATTCAATAAAAAGAACCGACTCACAAGAACAACTCGTTCACGAATCGAACACCGCTACACCCAACCCACATTACGAGCCGCAGCCCAGATCAGCCACTATCCTCCATGAGGAAAACAGAGGAAGCTTTTGATAAAAAACACTTTTCCCTTTTATATATTTTTTATTAACCGATACTGTATTTTACACGCATGTCAAGTTCCCACATTTATAAAACTGGGCTCTTTATATTATAAAACAAATTAATACTCAGTAAACCCAGAATTGCAGGCAAACAGTGAACTAACATCACTTAAGCACAATACAGCTTTTACCTTGGCACATATAAAAGGCCAGGTCAATACATAAATTTCCCCTATTTCGACGCCCGAGCAAACGGGATACCTGATGCCACTCCTTAGAACCAGACACTGAGAGAAGAATCATTCATTACTTTTTAATAACCGCTTTCATGTCAACATAACGATGCCGCCTCAATGGCTTTGAAAATTCAGGAGAAGGCATGGATTGCACTCGTATTCATGCAGAAATTGCGAGAAATGCTGCCTCACTGACGTACACAGACACAGTACAGTACAGGTCCAAAGGATGCGTCAGCAATAGGCCGTCGGGTTCAGTCTAACGCAAAGCATCTATTCGTACAGCCACATCTATAAGCATCCGTGCATCCATTGGCAATATCTTAATCTGTTTCCAAAGCGAGAGAGTCGTCAGTGACCCCAATGCGTTACTCACTGTGAGTCCGGTGCCCAATACGATAACATCATATTCCTCATCCATGTTGTATTACAGTGGATATCCCGCCTTTAGCCAAAATTTCCGCTGCAAAACGGTGTTGATGCAACTAAATATTTATGCAGAACCAGTCTGTTGTCCTATTAGCGGCAAAAACGACCTCTTTGGAAACAATTATCGCTGAAATAGTTTGATACGTATCACAATTGATCACTGACTGTAGTGCGCCCGGCGAGAACAACCAAAGATGGCCCTGACCGCAGCACGAGCTCCAGCGGTGCAGAGACATTCGCCAAATAATGTAGTGCACGTCCCTAGACAGAGATGATCAACACATTATGAATGTCATCGACCCAGAGTTACATATCAGAAGTAAATATAAGATGCTTTAAAATATAAACTATAATTCACTTCCTTTGCGTAATCTTATTGAATACATTTGACTACGCTCGGCGGCACTTTCATTTCCCCATCTTCCAGCTGAATGGCACAGGGCGCAGTCACAGTACCACATATCACTCCGCCGACAACACTGGATGATGAAGCCTCGCTCAATAATGCGTGAATTAACGTGGTGATGATTGAGATAAAAGCTGTTCAAACTTATTTTTTTCCGCAACATGCTCATAATAATATATGATATATTAGTAATTAAAAAAAGGTTGATTAAAGTGCGATCATTCGACAAACTGCGAGTCCATTATTTCCAGAGAGTCAAGTGCGCTTTACATTAAGTTTTGAGAAGCGTATTTTCTCTATGTAGTCTTACAAAACAAGACTACATTTTTTAAGAACAGTTCAATATTTTTATAGGTAATATGGACTGATACATTCGTTATGTATTGTAAAGGAGACATGAGAGTTAAACTGAACTTAAAATTAAACGATATTTTATCATGTTTCTTTCCAACGGATAATGAGTGAAAATATATAATATGATGTATTTTACAATACAGCGTATATATCTGAAGACAGACAGACAGACAGACAGACAGACAGACAGATAGACAGATAGACAGATAGATAGATAGATAGATAGATAGATAAATAGATAGATAGGCTAACTATTGAACTTGAAACTGAATGTTTATTTTAAACGTACTTATTATGGATGAGTTTTAAATTAAGCATGTTTTACATCGGCTGGCCTAGCAAATAATGCAAATGTAGTTTATTCATAAGCGTTGCGACGCTGCATCTCGCGCCTGCGCACTGCTCAAAAAAACGTGAACGAATGGAGTCAGAAGAGAATCACATGATTGAAGAAGAAGAAAACAGTCACATGATCACCAGCGCTCTGCCATTCACGTGACTCTCCTGCAGCATGACGGAAGTGGGAATGCGTCGTCTCTCAACAATGGCCTTTACCTCGGTTTTATTATTAATCTGTTCGATTTATAACTGTTATGCTCAAGTGCCTCTGCTCATGTGGACCAGTGATGGGTACGTCACACGTTTGTCTCTTGAATATTGTTTTTAGATTGACTTCTACAGTAACCCCAGACCACTGCTTTGCTGTTTTATATGTGTTCAGGCAGCTACATCAGCTAACAGTGACGTTTAAAAGCGTTTGGTTGAGGTTCATTACAGTGGACAATGTTTCAAGTCAGCCTGGTTCTGTGAAGGGGGGTCACGAACTGAATGATATCTTTGTCAATACAGGTCCGACATGCCACATCTGGCTCAACTAGCAGCTGGTCAGACAGTATCTGGTGGGCAGCTGGTGTCTTATCTCAAATCTGCCTTGTCCACTGCTCCACAAAATGTACTGCTCTTTCTACAGGATAAGGTAAAATGCGTGCTAAAATAATGCCAGCCGTTGTGCAGTTTTTTTTTTATTTAGTTTTTTAGTTTTAATTAGTCACATACTGCATTATGTAGTAATATTATCATTTAAGTATAAAAATAACATTTTAAAAATATAAATATTACATTTTAAGAATCTTTAAAAAGATTTAAAAAATTTAAGTTTTTTTTTTATATTGATGAAAAGCTTTGCAATGCAGTAAGAATGTATTTTACAGTGTGGAAGTATTAGTATAGTAGTTTCCTCCTCTCACACAGATATTTTTACTCTCATGGTTACTGGACTTGTCAATATAGTGTGACTTTGAGCCACAGTCTTACTTCCCCATCCATCTTCCCTTGTACATACCAGGATTTCATTAGCCTTGTACAATTTTGATCATCTGCAGACTGATATGACAAAATTTCTTTTGCTTCATTGCAATATTTAAAATCCGAAATGTGAAACATTTTATATTATGTGTGATTGGTAGTGTGGTAACAATGTTTATGTATTTGAATCAGTGTTGTTACTGAAAACTGAAACTGTTTTCATCATCAGAACTAAAATAAATGAGATAAATCTTATTTTAGTTAGTTGCCATGGCAGCATTTCTAATTTTTAAGTGTTAGGGGTAATGGAAGAGCCTTGGGGCTCGAAACATCACACTTGATATGTGAAAACTGTTTCAAATAAATAAGGTTTTTGATATATTTTTGGAGCATAGGTGTTGCCGACTTTGCACTATATTGTATACTAATTTTTAAGTATTCAAACTGAATAGTAAACTGATAATATCGAAATAAAATCAAATTCAAAATATTAGTAAATACAAAAAAAAAACAATATAAATAACTTAAACTGAAATAATTAAGTTAATATGTAAGTAAAATTTAAATTAAAAGTGAAAATATAAAAATAAACAAGTGAAAAATATTATAAAAAAATCAAATGATGCTAATATAACCAACTTTTCTCCTGCTCTCCCCACTTCACAGCTAAGTATGGAAGACTTCACTATGTATGGCGGCGTGTTTGGTAACAAGCAAGACAGTGCCTTTTTGAATGTAGAGGTGGGTGTGCTCTGTTTTTTTTTATTCTAGAGGGATAGCACAGCTAGATCAATATTCTCATCAACATCTTTGTGTTCCAGTCAGCACTTCAGAGGTCCTCCAGTCCCCTGGTGTTGCCAGCCCTGGACTGGTCTGCATCACATTCTATCCTGGAACTGTTCCAGGGCGAGCTGGGTATCCCAGCAGTCCAGATCGACCCCAGCGCCCTGAAGGAAATCAAGCTGAACACAGCGCAGCCTTCACTGCTGGCTGTCCATCTCCCTTACACTGCTGGGTAAGATGGTCTGTAATCTTATGTATTATACAGTATCTTACAGAAAGGATTCAGATTCTTTTCATGTGAGTAGCTTTCTGCAACACAGAAAATAAAATCTAGCATTTCCGCTGTTTCAAAAAATACTTTTTAATATAAAACAAAACCATGCCATGGTGATACATTGTGTGTTTCAGAGCACTGAATAAACATTTCTGAATGCCTTCAATAATGATGTTAAAATGTTAACTTCCCCTTTGTGCTGTTAAAACCTAAAAATCATATAGTTATTAAAATAAAGCATATAAAAAAACACATAAGCATATAAAAAACCTAAATGATAATTATATATTATTGGTCCAAACAGCTGAAAAACCAAATGAAAATGACAAAAGAGTAGTACAAATAAAAGGTAATTTAAATGTTAATAAATAATATATTAATAATACAAGAATAACAGTGTTTTTGCTTTGTTTGAATGTCAGGGATCAGACAAAGGAATTGCTTTTGAAAAATGGTGAGTATTTATGTTTTTTTTATTTTTGATTAAGCATTTGATTGTTTCTAGTGCTGTCATACAAATAATCATTCACGCACACATGTGTGTGTTTGTGCTGTGTTTTATGATGTGTATATATTAATACAAACACATTCATGTATATAGTTAAGAAGATTTTATGTTTATATATTATGTTTAAATGTAGTATAAAATATAATAATATAAATATTAGTGCTGTCAAAGGACTAATCGTGATTTATCGCATCAAAATAAAAGTATTTCTTTATATGATATATTTGAATGTACTGTGTATATATAAATTAAGTATATATAAATACAAACACATGCATTTTTTTATATATTTAATGAAAATGTTATGTTTACATATTAAATATATTTAGATATAATATCAATTATAAGCAAATAAATATATAAATGCATTTGCAAGTAAATACTTTCAAAATATATACTGTACATGTGTGTTTTAATATAAACATAATTTATAAACACAGCATAAACAAATAAATTATGTAAATAAAGACTTTTATTTTGGATGTGATTAATCATGATTAATCATTTGACGGCACTAATCAATATTGTGTATATGTATGTTTTTAAAATATGCAACATGTGAGTGTATCTATCTATCTGTCTGTCTGTCTAGAAAGATAGATAGATACATACTGTATATTGTGTGTGTGTTTGTGTGTATGTATATATATTTGTAGCTCTGGAAAAAAATAAGAGACCACTGCAATTTACTCCTTAATCAGTATCTTTCTGAGTATGACAAGCTTTTCATGCCAGTTTTTGTTCAATTTCTACAAACATACTTCAATCTGTTTATTGAGGTACTTATTTGGTGAGCACCTGAATACAATTGTATTTAACGGGAAATGTATAAAAAGCACTGCTGTAATCAACACTTTCTTCTTCTTGCAGTGTGACCAGTCTATTTGGACCATTCTAAAGTCTTTCAAAAGTAATTGGAAACATGCCGAAAACAGTGAAAGTAAATGTTTAACATCAAGAAAAAAAAGCCTCAATCCTAGCTTTACTGGCACAAGGATACTGGCATCAAGTTGCTTCTATCCTTAATATTTCAAAGACAGCAGTTCACAAAAAATGAAACAAACGTGCATTGTTCTGTATTGATGTATTGGTGAGATTTGGTTGAGATTTGAAAGAGTTTTAAGAATAAAACCCAAAAGAAACAGATTTTTCTGCAGTGCTCTCTTATTTTTTTCCCCAGAGCTATATGTAAATGTTTTATATGTATCCAATACACATGCATATAAACAAAAAACGTTTAATTTGGATGTGACTAATCGTTTGATTGCACTAGTTGTTTTTAACTTGATGCCATGTGTTTGTCAGTGTTGATGTTCTTCATTGTAGGTTGTAATATTTCTTTTCTGATTAGATGCGATCATTGGAGAGGTCCTCGACATGTTCAATTCTCAGGATGTGCCTTACACTGCTGTATACACCGGCCTGAAACCTTCAAGAGTAAGTCCTCACTTTTTCTGTACATTTACATGAATGCATTCATTTTGCACACGCTTTTATCCAAATAAGGAGAATCACAAGGACGAAGTTGGTATGTTCTACACTTTGCTCTCTTAAATTATGCTCCTGTTCATTTGACACAATAAATTCACGATCGCTTTGATGAAACCCTGAACAAAAATGTATTTTTGTCTTTTTTTATGCTTTTTTTTGTAGGTGATTGAGGAGACCCCAGTAATGTCAGGTCATTCTGTGGGCCGATCACTACTCCAGGCACCGTCAGAGTCACCTGTGAAGCCCCCACTCGTCTATAACGGCACAGGCGGGCCCTGCATAATGCTGTGGGCAGACACTCTCCTCGCTACTTACTCTGGGAACCAGGTCGATCTGGCAAAAGACATTTTTAATGCTTCTTCTGACGTCATGGATGGTTCTGTTTGTAATGAAACACTGTCAAGGTCAGCATCATAATAAAGCAGAAACCAGTATAAATTTCCATATTTTTTTCAAAGTTTTTTTCTTGAAAGTATACAATAATTTGTTTTTCAGACTCGTCCTTAATTACAGAAATGTTCTGAATCTGCAATCCCTCCGGCTTATGTGAGTATT
>JAUCMT010000054.1:13037273-13053833 GCA_032357475.1 Enteromius thamalakanensis
AACACATATATTATGTAAATAAAGACTTTTATTTTGGATGTGATTAATCATGATTAATCATTTGACAGCACTAATATGTATATGTGTGTATTTATATGTTTATATGTATATGTATATGTATATGTATATGTATATATATGTATATGTATATGTGTATATGTATATATATATGTATATATGTAGAAAACCTTTACATAAAACTTACATTACATTTAAAATTTTTATGTTTTAATGTTTACATATTTTTTGAAAGCCTCATTTATTAAAATTATGAAATATTTGTATTAATAATTTATATTTTTGTTCAGAATTCTCTTAAGAATGTTCAAAGAAAAAACATATATTTGAAACATTAATGAACTTTTGTAACATTGTAAATCCTGCTTGATTGGTTTTATGTGTCTTTGCTGAATGAGTTATACATTTTTCAGTCATATTGACCCCAAAATTTTAAATCATTTATTCTTTAAAAAATTTAAATGTATAAACAAATATTGCTCTTGCTTACATTTCATGTTATGTAAACCTCACCCGTGGTAAAACCACTGTCCTCTTCTTATTTCTCTTATTCTAAGTACATATATTTATTTGATATCGAAGTCTTGCACAAGACGTGTTCGATGTTGCGAGGATCAGTCAGCATAGTTAAATAGGCTTATTTGAAATGTCTGTTTAAGCTTTTCCCAGCAGTTTATTATTAACCGTCTGCATGGGCTAGAGTTAGATCCGAAACTGAGCTGCAAACTCTGAAGGACTGTTTCTCACACTGGCAGGGTCCTCGCTGCACATAGTTCAAGGCCCTTGAGGCGTGCTACCATTCTATTGTTTGTGTTATTTTTAGCCGAACCGTGTCAAGCTGAACTTTGAGGGCTGTGCTGGCTGGCCAGCGTTCATTAGAGCACAAAGACCACGAAGTGAACTTCCATCAACGATAGGCCTTTTCCTATGTGGTTTTGAGGATGCGTTATGCAGTCAGGGTTGTGCTTTTGTGAACGTCATTGCAGACTGTTCCCGCTCCACCCTGTGTGTGTAGGGATAGTGTTTCTTCCTATTCAGGCCTGGCCTAAAAAAAGCAAACCCATTTCCATACGCTCGCTTTATGTCGGCAGAAAGAGAAGAGGGACTGATCTTTTATTTGTATGCGGGCGCTCCAGTCCTCTGATTACATTTTCCCCAGGCGTAGACGGAGTTATATGAAATTTGTCTCAGCAGGTGAGCGACGGGAGACAAACATTCAATAAGGCTTTGTCACTCACATTGTGAGTCCTGAGTCGAAAAAAGAGCGTCTCTGGCCTCATGAGAACCGAGGGATACAAAGAGTATGAAAAAATGCTTTTTTTTTGTTTTTAACAAGGGAAAGCATTGTTATGGCATAATGTTACATGGCTGATATGGAGGCATGTGTTATTATTTAGTTGGAAATCAGAATTCATGCTGTTTACATAACGCACATTCATGATCTTATTGTGCATGTTATAAGTTAGGTAGCTAAATAGCTATTTAGACAGTTATTCTATTTATTCAATCATTTGTCTGGGTTTGTTCCTAATGGATAAAAAAAGTCCTGTACTACCTACTCTGTCTGTTTTCTTTTTGCATTCTCTATGAGGACCTATCTATGTAAACATGCTCTATTAGAATAGTGTGATAGTGTGAGTCTAGCATTTGTGTTAAATGAGAGCAAGAGAGATCTGGAGTATATTTGGTAAGTTTTTACTTTGTGTGGAGTTCTGTAGGTATGACACATACTGAAGTCTTCATTATTTATAGGGTTCCTTCAAGGTGTTTACTGCTCCCTGCACACTAAGCAGGAGATATTGTTCTTCACTTGATGAAATTGTCAGATATAATGTGCCTTTACCTCACCAGACATAGACATCACATGTTGTGCAGATTGGTGTTTTAAATATGACAGCACAATATGGTAAACTGCCTTACTTTCTATACACTACTGTTCAAAATGTTGTGCTTCAGAAAGGAAAAAATATGCTCACCAAGGCTATTTGATCAATATTTTACTGTTTTTTGGTTTGATAAATTTTAAAATATATTTTGATGCAAAGCTGAATCGTTTAGTGTAACATGGTTCTTCAGGGAGAAAAAACAAGTTTCTCTTTCACTGATGAGAGTTCAAAAGAACTACATTTATTTGAAATGTAGTTCTTCATTATAACATTAACTTTAGTTAGATAATAACAATTAAATGACCAATTACCAAGTAATGCTTAGTTTAGTCTGTAGTGTAAAAACTTCACTTAAGCAATTAAAAAAAAAAAAATCTTAGCAAAACATGGTTACTTCAAAGTTTCTGAATAGTTTTTGATCCCATATTTTTGCAAGTACCAAAAATGTTCGTACATAAGTGAACTAAAGTGTCCTGCACCCCCTGGTTAAAAAAAAATATATATATGCATCTCGTTCATAACATTGAATAGCTTCATTAAACTGAATAGTGGGTAAATTTCTCTGTCCACTTCCTTTGGAGGGATGTTTTGATGTTCCTTATGCTGTTTGTAGTGTCTTACGGACTGTACTGTATGCTTCCTGTGATTTTGGAATCTCTCTTAAGATGGCCAAACTTCCAGTGAGACCACTTCACTCAGCACTTCCCTGGCCGCTTGGAACGGTCCCACTGCTGAGGTGAAAGGGGCAGCCATCTTGGCTCAGAATGAAGCTGCATTTCAATGCCTGAATGGGAAGTGAGGACCAATGGGAGAGCGACTCTATTTCTTCCAAACATTTTGTAATATCACCTCAGACAATAGTATGTAGACGTCCACATGACACCCGTCTCGTACCACCAGCTATCAGCCTCCAACACATTCCCACCCATCATAGACCTGCTGGCTGAGACAAAGATGGTGTAATGTCTTGAATAATTTAAAGCTTTTCTGTAACTGAATAGCGTCTTGACACAAATTAGTTCTAGAAGTTGAAGCTGAAGGCACCCAACATTTCCCAGAATGCCTAGTTAGCTAATTAGCTAAAGTAATTAATGAGTGAGGAGCGTATGGTTGTGGCTCCTGTGGGGTGCTTAACAGTCCTTAAATTCCCAGCCCAACTGGCCTACTACTGCATGGAACGTGCTGAAAGTGGATGGATGTATTGCACTGAACTTAAATTTGGATCATTTCTGTCATGATCTTATAAATCAGTGTCATAGCAGCCTGGTTTTTGAATAAATTTCTATTTTCTTTTTTCTGCTCTGCTGTATTGAAGCTTCTCCGCCACACCAAATGTTTTTAATTTTTAGCTGCCTCTGTGAGCTGTGTCTAAATATGTTTTTTGACACTTCACATATGTGATGGAATCACAGAGCAGTATGTTAGCTTATGGCACTAATCTGGTTGAATGTAAATATTGTTTTTTAAACATTCACTCTTGCTGAAAGTGTTTTCTCCTAAATGGGTTATATGCAAAAATTGTCGTTTTCTTTCTTTCTTCCTGCTTAAGGCGACCACTCCATGAGACTAATGATATGTGTGTAATAGCTATCATCCATCATGATCTAGTTATGCAAAACAGCAAGGTTTCTTAACAAGTTAATGCTCCTTATGTAGCTCTGGCCGTTTCTGTCTTTTGGGCAGTAGCACTCAGTGAAATATTAAATATTCTTCATGTATTTGTAATGATTTAAAGAAGACATCATCTTAATTATTAGGCTGGTTTTAAAAACTTTTTATCAGGCCACTCCTAAATACCTTAAGAGTGTGAGTGCTTTTAAATGGTATCAAGTATTACTTATTTAAATATCAAAGTTTTATGTTGCTAATTTTAGTTAGATCTGTCAGTTTAAATTAAACATTATTAAACAGAATAAATAAAAAAATTAAATATTGTTTTGTAGTGTATTATATTGTTTAATTTTAATTACACACACACACACACACACATATATATATAAAATTAAATATTTAAATGCACATTTTTGCAAATAATTTTAATACAATATTTTTTACAGTATTTTACTTTTTCATTAAACGTTTTAATTGCAGTGTATTTTAGTATTATATTTATAGATTTTGTATATTCATATATACTCATATATGATGTATTTTTAATTCACTTGATTTTTCTATTTTGTGTTCATTTAATTTTTGTCATGTGCTTTCATCATTTTTATACGTTTTTGTTTATAAATATTTCTATTTAGCTTTAATTAATTTTTATGCTAGTTTGTTTTAGTACGTTTAATATTCAGGGGCCGCACATTTCATATTATATTTATATTTTACTTCATTTTTTTTTCATTAATTTTTCAATTTACAAACACAGTTTACCATGAGCAGCAATGCATTTGGCATCACAAAAGTGTTTTTTCCCTCTAAATCTTAAACTGGTTTTAATCAGCTTGTGTGAATCTGCTCTACCCTGCATAAATCCATGTTCACACAAGGTCAGGTGTTGCAGAAATTTTAAGCAGAAAAGCTTTAATTTATAATCATCAACAGTACCATATTCAAACAAAAACATCATTTAATTAAAATAATTAGTAATAATTCAGAATTTCATTAACACAGCTGTGTCTAAAAGGTCAGGCAGGCTTAAAAAGTTTAAGCCTTCCGTATGAAAGTGCTGACTGCTGGATTTCACTTCTTCCTTTGGCAGTTTGGCAATGAATGAATTCAATGCCCTTCTGAGAGAAATACCCATTATGGAAGAAGTAAAAAAAGGCATTACATTTCCCTGTAAGTCTGTTTTTGCCAGTAGTGCAGCTGCTGCTTGTGTGAAATCAAGTAAATGACATTCATACTCGATGTGGTATCAAGTATCAAGTGGAACGGTGGTTGTAAACACTCTAATGAGGATTTGTGGATGTCTGTGTTATCCGTTGAGTGGTTGAGTCACTGTTTGTTCAGTTAATCATGCCGTTGTATCCTTTCCTGAATCGAGGCACAAACTGCAGATTTCATATTTTATGTTAATAGTTTAGGGGTTTAAGATAACCTCTAAACAATTTCGAAGGGAAAAACACATTTTCTTTTCACTAAAGCTAGTATCTATTCTTTTTTTTTTTTTTTTTGATGTTGTGAGGTTTTTGATGTCTGATAGCTCTTGGCGCTCATCTCAAGGCGTACCTCGTGATTCTCACCCAACTCCCTCAGCTCTTCTCGTCTTAATCACGTATTTCTGCATCTTTCCAGATGCCTGAAACTAGTTTGTGACAATTCAGGCTGATTCCTACTGATAAAAATGTGATGTAATACCCTGGAGTTTCTTTGTTTCAGCAAATATAGGCATATCTCTATGGAGCTTTGACATTTTATGGGCTTCAGTACCATAGGCGGTGTAGCCTAGTGGTTAAATGTGTTTGTTTGGATAATTGTCCTCTTATTCAAGCTTGAAATCACTCAATCAGTTGCAAGTCAACTCTGCTGTTGCATCAAGTCTGAAGTGAATACAGCTTGAAATACAAAGAATTTTTTTTTCTCTAATAGGGTGAGGCAGTGATTTTTCTTTAATTCATCCGTGAAATACATGACGTCCCATCGATTTCTGAGAAAGTCCTTCTTTTTTCTTGTGTAATGACAGCTTTGATGGCAGATTTGAGATGGTACTTCATGCTGACACTTAGGAAATGGTGGAACAAGTGGTTTTTTAAGGACAAGGACAGTTGCAGCTTCATTGGTTGCCAGGTCCAGCCTGCCACGGACGACTCGTCCTTCCCCTGACTGCACTACTGACTCCCCCTCAGACTCAAGAGCTGAGGGTGGAGCAGCTCTCTTCTTCTCTGCTTTCATCTAACAAGGCTCTAATGATCAAGAAGACAGCACTGGCTCCAGACGTGATTGAGTGAGATGGGTGCTGCAATGCTGAACTCATTGAAGAAACAGAATGAGGTTAGGTAACAAGGCAGCTGTGTATGTCTGCCGATGTATCAGATGTATGACTGAGGATCACCTTGTGCTTCAGCAGACTTTAAAGTCACCATGAAATCAAAATGGGCAATTCCTGTTGTTAGTGTAATGTTGCCATGGGTATTATTTGCAGCAGCTCCTCTTGACTGATGGCATATATGGTGTAAAGGGGTGGGCAAATACTGTAGGTCCAAAAAAGTTGAATTTCAATCTGTTCCTTTCAGCAGTCGCATGAAAAGATCACAGCAGTTAGGAAACGACACCCATCCAATGAATTTCCCTTGTCTTGTAATGCATTTTATGATCTCATGAATAATTTGAGCAACATTATATAATACATTATAATTCTTGCCTATTAATTATTTACAACTAAATAAAATTAAAATTAAAATTTGTAGACAAATTAATAAAAGTTAACATTTTAAAGTGACATAACCGACTTTCAAATTAAAATCAAAACAAAATGTGAAGGCAAAATCTAATTAAAATTATTAAAGGGGTCATATGACATCAACTTTCCACAAGCTGATATGATTCTTTAGGGTCTTGATAATAGGTCTGTAATATAGTTGGTTTAAAATCTCTCAATGGTAGTGTAAAAAAAACACCCTGTGAAAAACAGCTCTTTTCAAAACACAGTACTTCCCCTTTAAATCTTCACAAGCTCTGCTGTCCCCGCCCCTCTTTTCCGCTTTTGCTTCTGTAGGTGAGGCTGGATCATGAATGATTCATGCGAACATAAACGCATTTAGGTTGATCAAGGGCGCATTCTCTACAGAACCAAATGTGTGAGGTCACACGGTCAGACGGTTCGATTTGAGAGAGGGGAAAACGTTTAAGTAGATTACCAAAAAACACTACGTGGATTTTTTTCATTATAGTGTGGTTGTGTACACAAACTCCCAACACACACTTAATTTTAAACATCTGGAATTTTCATCTGGAATTATATGGCCCCTTAAAAAAAAAACTCATACTATAGCAGTAATAACGCTGGTTTGAGAAGTTATTTCAATTCTCAGTTGTTGTTTTTTCTTTTCTTTTCTTTTCTTTCTCACGCTGGCTTTAATGTTTTGAAGGACTTTTCTGTGTTGTTGTTTTTTTTACTTTATTAATTTCAAGGCAACATATTTTTGTTTTTTATATTAAACAAAATAAACATGTATTCATGAATTAATTTTATTTATTGAAAATTATGAAAAAAGCTGTGGGAGAATGGGGAAAGGGTTACAAATGTAGCTTAAAAAAAGAAGTCACTCAGCAAAAAAAACTTAAAAATGAGTCCCTAAGGTTCTAGATGTGCTTGATTTAGGAATGGTTTATTTTGCCAAGAGTATCCGTGTCTTTTAAAAAGTAAATATTGTGTTCCTGATGCCACACGTGCCAGAGTGCGTTATAAAACATATGTTAGTGTGAGGAGAAACATTAGCAGCAGTAGGGTGTAATTTCTCTGTGTTCAGGAGTGGTAATGAGTTGTTAAAGTCTGTGAAAAACAAACAAGGTCGTGTTATCTGTCCTTGCTCTGTGATTGCAGCTGCTGGCCGCCAAACAGAAGGCCTTCCATCTCCCTCCAGAGTAATTAGTGCTTGCTAAATGTTGCACGGCTGTCTGAATTACCACCTTATGCAGCTGGTGAAAGTCATTTCAGCTGTGCTTATTTTTTCTACCTTTAGAATTAATGCTATCGTGCAGTTTTATTATTGCCATTTTATCGCCGTGTATAGTTAGCAACTCACACCACATTTAGCACAGCTTGTTTTCTCCTGTTAAGGCCCTGTCCCAAATAGCGCACAGGATATGTGCTTGGGGTGTTATAAACTTTTAGTGCATACTGCATGTCTGGGAAGTCCACTAGACTGTGTGGGTCATTATAATGCAGATTTGGTAACAAAACATTTTTTTAAGGCCACTAGTATCTTGATATCATTTTAGTTGTTTTACAGGCTTGGAATGTATGACAGCAGCCATGTTCAGCTTGTCTTTGGCAAACTCATTTATACAACAACCTCCCATAGATCCGACTCCCTCTGGAGCTACAAGCTGTTTGGATGGAGACCACATCCAGATTATGTGCATCACTTTGAGAGCATTCAAAGCGGTACAGCTTGCTTAGAACGCAGCCAGCCGGCATTCAAAGGTCACTTTGAATGGCACGTAGACTTACTCCAGCTTTATATGCTTTGCATGAAAGGAGTTTTTTTCCTCTATGGAATGCTACTCAATTTCTGCACAGCCATCATTGATGTTTCAGAAGTGCTGCCTGAATAGATAAACCTTGACTGTCAGGAAAAAAAAAGTACTTTTAGGGGCATGACAACTTGTCACTAGTTCAATAGAGGGGCATCTTTGTACCTCTTTATACCCCTGAAATATGCATATATTAGTAATTTAAAGTACTAAAATGTAACCTTAAGGCACTACTGTGAACCTTTTAGGCATAGATAAAGTACGAAGTTGTTCTTTTAAAGATACCGTCCCAGTGACAAGCTGTCGTGGCCCTTAAAGTAACATTTTTTTTTGTAGAGTGTTGGTAAAATCACTTATACTACACCCTAAAGAGATACAAATGAAAGTGGATGGTGACCAAACGCTCACCTATGTTCCACATCACAAAAAACATCATGAGGGTGAGTAAAAGCAAACTTTAGGTGAACTGTCTCTTGTGATGTAACGTGAGACATATCACTCAGATGTATTTAGATGTCTAAACAGTTTTGAAACAAGGTGGAGGAGGTTGCTTTGTAATCTTCTCAAAGATAGCAATGGCGAACAAAGGTGGGGGAGGTTGCTTTGTCATCTGTTCTCAAAGATATTTCAGTTTCTGAAATCTGAGCCTGTGATCTGTGTTTCAGGATGGTAATTTAGGGGATCCAATTCAAAGCAAAACAGTGTTAAACCTTCCCGACCCAAAAGCGTTTGCTTCAGTAGTTTTTCTAGTCTAAAAAATGGCTTTGCGTTTCACTGAGCATTGGTCACTGAAAACAGAAGGTTTGTCCTTGTCGTTCTGAATCATTGAATCTCTGCCAAACGTATATATATTAATGGTGTTTAAATGACTTGAATGTAATTGCGTTTTTAATGGAGTAGTGCAGAGTACTGAATGAACGTTGATTGTAATAGTGACTTTCCCTTCTCTTTCATGCAAACACGTGGATCTCGGATGCCCGTCATCACAGGTAATTGGATTTCTATTATTTACAACGTCTGTTTGCTAACCAGTGTATTATATATGTGTAAATAAACATGTGACCGAGTGCTGAAGATTTGTAATACGTTTTTACCTTTTTTTTTTTTTTTTTTTTTTGTACTGAAAAAAGCCCTGTCCTCGCATGAGCTGTTGACTAATACAGAGTTTGTGAGGGGAATAATTGTGGCCTTGACTCATTAGTCATGAAGCTTCTGTCACGCAACACTTACGATCGCAGACAGCCGTAGATTTACTCCCACTAAGTTAAATAGCAGTGGTTTGAAATTCTCTTCACTCCTATTGAATGACACGATGTGTCAAAGCACTACAACTCTCTTGGCAAGCTTGGCACCTTACAAACTGCAAACGTTTTCTGTAACAGTTTGCACTTGTGTAATTTATTCAGTGAGATTTTAATAACGGTCCTTTTCTACAGTGCAGAACTGCTTGCTTTATCATTTATTTCTAGAGTATGTGTTTATTGTGTTGACAGTAATGTAGCTAATTAGTGCTTGCTGTTTTTAAAGGAACAGTTCATGCATAAATAGCAAATCTGTCATCAGTTCTTGTCATTCCAAAACCTTTTTATGATTGTTTCTTTAAATTGAATGCTACAGTATATTTATTATATTCTTTTTTCATTCTTTTCATCCGTCTCTGTCTCTCCGTCTCTGTCTGTCTCTCCCTCACTGTCTGTCTGTCTGTCCGTCTCTGTCTCTCCGTCTTTGTCTGTCTCTCCCTCACTGTCTGTCTGTCTGTCTGTCTCTGTCTCTCCGTCTCTGTCTGTCTCTCCCTCACTGTCTGTCTTGTCTGTCTGTCTCTCCGTCTATGTCTGTCTCTCCCTCACTGTCTGTCTGTCTCTTTGTCTCTGTCTCTCCGTCTTTGTCTGTCTCTCCCTCACTGTCTGTCTGTCTGTCTGTCTCTCCGTCTATGTCTGTCTCTCCCTCACTGTCTGTCTGTCTCTTTGTCTCTGTCTGTCTCTCCCTCACTGTCTGTCTGTCTCTGTCTCTCCGTCTATGTCTGTCTCTCCCTCACGGTCTGTCAGTCTCTCTCTGTCTCTCCGTCTATGTCTGTCTCTCCCTCAATGTCTGTTTGTCTCTCTCTGTCTCTCCGTCTCTGTCTGTCTCTCCCTCTCTGTCTGTCTGTGTAATTTTGTTTTATTTAATTTTTTTTAAATTCAAAAGTACTTTATTGGCATGACTGCAAAGTTACAATATTGACAAAGCTTGAAATATATGTGAATAAATATTATAATAACAATGAAAAGATCAATAGCAACCATCACACCACAGTGCTTAACATAAGCGTAAATGTCTCTGTGTGTCTGTCTGTCTCCTAGTCTCTGTATGTCTATCTTTCTCTCTCTGTCTGTCTCTCCATCTCTGTCAGTCTCTGTCTGTCTCTCCGTTTCTGTATGTCTGTCTGTCTCTCCATCTCTGTCAGTCTCTGTCTGTCTCTCCGTCTCTGTCTGTCTGTCTGTCTCTGTCTCTGTATGCCTGTCTCTATATGTCTCTCTGTCTCTCTCTCTGTCTCTGTATGCCTGTCTGTCTCTGTCTGTCTCCTGGTCTCTGTCTGTCTCTGTCTGTCTCCTCGTCTCTGTATGTCTGTCTGTTTCTCTTCCCCTGTCTTTTTCTATGTGTCTCTGTCTCTCTGTGTGTGTATTTGTGTTTCTGTCTGTTTCTCCATTTCTGTCTGTCTGTCTCTGTGTCTCTTTGTCTTTCTATCCTTGTCTATCAGTTTTTCCTCACTGTTATTTTCTCCTGCCTCTCATACTGTAAATTAATTTTTGGGAAAGTAATACTTTTATTTAGCAAGGCCAGATTAAATTGACCACAATGTTTGAAAAGACACAATGTTACAAAACTGTTCCATTGTAAATAAATGCTGCTTTTCTAAATTTTTTACATATTTAGCTCTTTTGAATGTTTTTACAAAGTTAAATTATGAAAGAATTTTTATTGTCAGTACAGTAATACTGTATTCAAATAAATGTAGCATTGATACATATTAAACGCCCACACTTTTTAACAAATTAAAAGACTAAATAAAAAAGCATACTTAAAATGTACAAATAAATAAACACTGTTAAATTGTCATCATATTATGTTGTGTAATTCCAAGTAAAATAAGAGACGCATACTGTACATATATAGCATAATCGAAATCTAAAAAACTATTTATATATTAAAGCTCCTATTATGGATTTTTGACCTTTTATGCAGTGTGAATGAAAACATCTTGCAAAGTGCACCATTTATAAAGTATAAAGTTATTGCCTCCCAAAAGAAAGAGTTGATTCTGAACCATTTAAACAAGTTGTTTAAAACGAGTCCCAAGCAGTTTCACATTGCACAGATCTGGCATAACCCTGATTTTCATGTCTGAATGAGAGGCATTTTTTTGCCTCTAGAAGCTCACAAAAACTGCTTAAATTAAATCAATCAATCACTAGAGGGGTTTGAAATAATGAATCGTCTGGGAGTCATTGAACAAATAAGGTAAAAAATAAAAACATATTACAAGAAACTAAATAGTTTTTGACCTTGCATGCATGTTGTTTGCTTGTAATCCAAAACCAAAATATTAACCTTTTAAAATCTATAATAGGGACGCTTTTCCACTATTTATATTTATTGTATAAAAGAAGCGACAGCAAAATATTTTCTTTCAGGTTCCGCACTACGCATTTATAACAACATGAAGGTCAGTAAATAGCAAACGATGACAGAAAAGCCTTTTATACATGAACTATTACTGTTAGCCTTTCCTGTGGACCTTATATTCACCTGTTTTCAACATTTTTAAGAAACACCTCCTGGTTCTCTCTCAACAGACGCTTTGTAGTTCTCCCTTGCCTTTTTAACCACATCCCTAGAGAGAAAGCTGGAATTGTGATCTTTGCTGTCCAGACCCTGGAGAACAGTTGCTGTCAGACAAACCCACACATACTGCAGGCTCGCAGATCCTCTTTGGACCGAGCTCACCACTACATAGTCCCTCAAGACCAGGTCTGCAGCCAGCCGGCACTGACAGACAGCATGTACCTGCACAGAGGAAAAGAAACTCTGTAGGGGGGAAAAGCAGAGAGAGTTGAAAGAACAGAATATATTAAAAGAATAGTACTTAAAGAGGAGAAATGATGGGGAGAGAAGCACTAATAAGGTCGTAGCTCATGCTTACCTCGCTCAAGTGCGTGTTCTCTCTTTAATCATTTAAATTCCATGGCTGTTATAATGTTATCACTGAAGGGAGTGGATCAGATCATCACGTATCTTTGCCGACGTATTTGTTAGCGACCTGATATGCCTGAGCAGCCAGAAAACCCTGACGTGTGCTGCCTCAAAATGAGCTGTTAGAAGAATTCAGACTGCATTCAGACTTTAAAGGTTGAACTGGCTTTTGATCTAGAAACTTAATAATTATTGCAGTGAATTGCTGCTTGTTTATGTCACTGTCAAGAAGCTGAAAATAATAATCTCTTGGGTTAGGAATCATAAGGATTTTAATGATTCCTGTAGTTTTATAAGAATAATTGCTATATACTAAACAAAAACGTTGTTTTTTTGTTTATAATACTTCTTAAGCTACATTTGTTTTGACTGAGTTCTGAATTTGATCTTTAACAACCAGTAGGTAATTATCTGGTCTTATGACATTAGCATTTCAGGCAACTCTCAGAATATTGTAGAGTGGTCTTGTGTCAAAAGGCAAAACAGTGCAGACTTTAAAGAAACATTAACAGAACAAGTTTCATAAAAATAATTCGATTGTCTTGCCAAATTCTGTTCCTCTTGAACTGTAGTGAGTAAATGACTGAAAGAATGAAGATGCAATAAAACAAAGACTTAATAATAATCACAAAAAGGGATGTGAATTTCTTGCTTAGATGTACAGTAATATATCATTTATAAATAAATTGAGATATTTTAATATTAGAAATATTAGAAATGTAGAATTTTTTAACAATTTCAAATATCTTATGCTCACCAAAGCTTTAATTACTTGAAGCTTTTTAAAAAAAATATATTAAAAACAGTATTTTGAAATATGATTACAATATAAAAGTGCTGATATATTAACAAATGTTTATGTGATGCTAAAGCTGAATTTAAGAGTCTTTAGAGTCACATGATCCTTCAGATATAATTCTAATGGTTATACATAACACTAAAGAAACATTTAACATTGGTGTGTTAAACTTTTTTGGATTTTTTGGGGAAAAAAAACACATTTGTTTGAAATAATATACATTTTTTGGAGCATTTTAAATTTCTTTGCCATGGTTTTTATTTATTTAAGGCATCCTTGCTGAATAAAAACTGCCATGAAACTTTTTTTTTTTTTGGTGATCTCATTTCATAACTCATCACACATACAGCACTATTTGTGCCTGTGAACATTGACACCTGGGAAAAAAAAAAAAACCTTGTTGTGCTTGGCACATAGCTTTTAATAATTAGCTCCTATAGAAGCATCAGTCACGGACAAACTTCACACTCGACAATCCATCTCCCTCACACACACACACACACGCACGCACATTGGATTGATTTTTTTCACTCTTTTGATTGCCTTTCTCCCTCTACATCTAGGCTTCTGTCTTATCATCCTAGCAGATTCCTTAGGGGGGCTGAACTTATCCAGTGAAAACAGTACTAGGAAGGCATTCAGATGCTAATCTGACTCTGGTGGAGTCTTTTCTCTCTGCTGGCAGAGGTCTGGAGTGTATCATTTCTCAATTATACAGACGTACAACTCTTTTAGAAGTTGAAGTTGCTCAGCCGTCCCTGCATACCGGTGCCAAACGTGCCACAGAACATCTCAGTCAGCACCAGTTCAATCTAATTATCATCATTGTTAACATTGTTGGGGTTTTCAAAATCTTGTGAGTTTCATCTTGAACATTTCTTTCTTTGTTGAGCTTATATAAACCAGATGATAATCATCTCTACAACGTGTTTGGTTGCATATTCAATCACTGTTTTAAACAAATGATCATTGTTCATCAGTTCTCCTGCAGTATACATTCCTGTCAGTCATTCATAGCAGGTGATTGCTTGTCTTGTTGAGTATGATGACTGTGTGGTCTCTTACAGATGTGTAAGATTTTTCCACCCCTTGTAATAATATTATTTTTAGTAAGTAGTGGCTCTAAGCTAAAATACCTGGGTACTGACTTTGAGTGGCCATTAAAATACAGTTGGTGTCACACTCCAGAACTTCCAGAAAAATGTACAATGGACTCAAAGGAATGATTTAGCAGAGCTACTTTTTTTCACTGCCCACTGCAAACTTAAAGAAATAGTTAAAAAATAAAAATAATTCTGTCGTTTACTGAATTTATTCCTGTAAATTAAGTATCATTACTTCAGTATTCAGTGTCGTATGATTCCTCCCAATTTATTTCCTATTTTAGAATTCTTTTACAAATACTATCTTGTTTTTCACTAAAACATTAGGCAGAAAAATCGGTTTTAAACATTGATACTATTATTAAAATTTGAGTTGCAATAATAATTGCTAATAATGATAATAACAGAGTGGCAAATTAGCATATTAGAATGGTTTCTGAAGGAAGCAATGAGGCTGAAAATTCAGCTTTGGCTTCACAAGAATAATCAAATCAGAATAGCTGGGATTGTCAGATGCTGCTTCTATAAAGGTCAAGGAATGGGTTCATTAATTAGGGCCAGTGCACTGTACAGAAGCTTCAGTCGAGGAATGACAAACACACACAGCATGCTCACTTCACATCAGCGTGACACAGGAGGAAAAGCTTCAGCCTAGCATGTCATATGGCCACCTCCCATCTTTCTGCATACAGTATGAGTAATCCTGTCAGAATGACCAGTGACATGGGAGTGTTTTTTTTTTTTTTCATATCTTCAAGGTTTAAACCAGTTATAGATGTTTATTAATAGCAGCAAGCGTATATATATTTTTAAGTACAGGACTGTTATCAGCAATGTAGGCCGCTGTTTGTTTTGTCATTTCCATTGCCGTCTGTTCCGCCGTCGTGCACAGAGGAAATAAGGCGTTCGCTTTGAATAAGTCACAGTACAATAAAGCTTGTGGATGAAATAGAAGTGCTAGAATCATATTCGCTCCAGTTTGTCTCCCTCCATTAGGTAAAAAAAAATCTAATTAATTATGGCTGTCAGTCAAGTAAACGTGTATGCCTAGAACTCCAGTATTAAGTGATGCGAGTTAACATTTTTACTTTGTCACACGAGTGTTTTTTGTGTGGAATAGATTTAAAATTCATTAAATAAATCCCATGTGTGTTTGTTTTCATTTTCTGTCATAGCTGACACTTAATAATTAAACATTCCTGTCGATGAATGTTTTAATTTAGCACATTATTTTTTGAGTTTATTAAGTTTATTAATACTTAAAAAAAACTCATATGGGTCCCACTTTATATTTAGTGTCCCTAATACTTGTGTACAACTAGATGTGTATGTAGTATGTAATCACAGTGTTAGTACACATTGCTACATGGTATCTACAGCTGTAATATTTCTGTAACCTCACACATGTAACAACCCTCAGAATGGTGTGTGTAAGTACAAATGTGTAACAAAACTTTTTCACTTTACTAAGTAGTCATGTAACAGGAATTGCATACCTACATATTGTAACAGCAGTGTGTATAAGAGTAACTGGAACAGGGGGTGATCAGGGGGTGTAGTTAGGTAGGTTTAGGGATATGTAAACTGGGTGGAGTTGGTGCACCTACACCTAATACCAGTGTATATACATGCTAACTCCTCGGGAACTGCCCACTTAATATAAAGTGTAACAGTCTGGACTCCAACCCGGAATTTACTGTATATGTTAAACCTAATTTACTGCCCACTGCTGTGTAACATCAGAGTAATTACATGCTAAATCCATAGCAATATTCTATTTCATATAAAGTGTAACACTTTATTTACCAAAAAGTGTTGTTACCAGTGTCCTGTTACACATTTGTACTTACACACACCATTCTGAGGTTTGTTAAATGTGTAAAGATACAGAA
Organism: Enteromius thamalakanensis; assembly: GCA_032357475.1. Lineage (NCBI taxonomy): Eukaryota > Metazoa > Chordata > Actinopteri > Cypriniformes > Cyprinidae > Enteromius > Enteromius thamalakanensis. The sequence goes on from JAUCMT010000054.1 coordinate 13,053,343, forward strand.
ATATTACAGCTGTAGATACTATGTACCGGTGTGTACTTAAACTGTGGTTACATACACATCTAGTTACTACGGAGGTACACAGGTATTAGGAACACTTAATATAAAGTGGGACTATATATATTATATACAAATGAACATTTATTAGGCTATTTATTATATTGTATTATATTGAATTCTATTCTATTGTATTATGTTTAATGGAATACAAATATATTTTACTGTTTTTGAAAAACTATATGCTGTCCACCAATAAAAGAAATCGTATTTTCGAGCATTTAAAATGCAAATTCTCTTTAATAAGCTTTAAAGAGTTTACACGAACTATAACGTATGATTGAAATGTTATCTGTTTTAATTGGTGGTTTTCCCAGCATTTAGATTTTTAAATGGGAAGCTTTTTATTCAGATTTCAGATCATGTATAAATATTAATTTAGGAAAAAAATTAATATTTTTTCAATTAAAATAAGATTTTTACATGATCTGAAATAT
>JAUCMT010000054.1:13053933-13157198 GCA_032357475.1 Enteromius thamalakanensis
ATACAGTATTATGAGCACTTTCTAAGTTGCTTTTGCCTCTTTAGGACTAATTGCTTGCTGTTTCCCCACTTGTACGTTGCTTTGGATAAAAGCGTCTGCTAAATGAATAAATGTAAATGCACCCTAGAAAAAAGCAGAGGACTATTACATCCTTTTTTCAAACACACGATGCGAGTATGTTTTACAGAATGTTGCGATGACACCAATCACACGTTACCATGTTATGATTTAATGTCGAAAGACAACAGAACCTGTTCTGTTTGCATCATGTTGCGCTGAATTCAGTGCGTGTTCATTGCTTTGGTGCTGTGAAATGCCCATTGCTCTTCTATTCAGGGGGTTATTATACTGTATAAACACCTTTGGATCACATCACCATACCGCCCCCCCCCACTTTTAAATTGGCTGCTATGCCCCTGTGCATGGGGCTTCCAAAACATGGCAAAACCCATCTAAAAAATTTTACTGTGAGTATTATGACATATCTGAGGTACAAAAGCTTTGTTAATAAGAGAAATGGCTTTTGGATTTATGCAATTTGAGTGCATGCATTTTAAACACACGCGGCTTTGTGTTCTGTTTTGCTGGTCACAAATTTAATATTTATTGTTTCTTTTCTCAAAACCTCGCAGTCTCAAATTCAAAGGGTTATTTTATTGTTGTTGACTTGTAATCCACATTTTTGCATTCCTTACAGTGGTAAACGCACAGGGGATTGAAAGATTTTCGTGGCTGTAAGTAACGGAGGAATAATTTTGGATTTTTCTTAAATAATTATGTTATATTTATTTTCTTTGTGCAAAACAAGTATTATCCTAGCATTGCAAAACTGAAGCTGAGCCACTGATGTCACATGGACAGTTTTACCGATGTTTTTGCTGCGTTTCTGGATCTGGGACCATTTCAGTTGTGTTGCTGTCTATGGAGGATCAGATAGCTCACTGATATCATCAACACTATCTTAATTTGTGTTCAGAAGATGAACAAAGATATTATGGGTTTGGAACAAAATGAGGCCGAGTAATTAATGACAGAATGTTTTGGGTGAACTAATCTTTTAAAACCGTAAAACCTAAAATGTTCTTACCATATTTTTTTACGATCGAATTCCAGCAACCATACATTTTACAGATTTTTTATTAATTATTTTTTTTATACACTGTGGTTTTGTGTTCTTCAATATAGTATTTACTCTAATGTAAAACAAACATACCTTCACAAAGAGCATCTCGAAAATCCCATCCACCATCTCTGCATGTTCTTGTTGGTGCCTGACCTGCTAACACGTATCTGAAAGCAATGACTCTCCTTTTACTAAATACTCAAACACAGCACCTAAATTCCACATGGTTTTAAACACACTTAAACAGCATACAGAAACTGAACGTAATTGTTTCACTTACCCTCGGTTACAAACTGGTTTAGCTGTATCACCAAATAAATTTCCAGTCATTTCATATCTCCCATTAACAATATCTGCAAGGCTTCCACAATGTTGTTCTGTAATATATTCAACATATTGCCTGATTTACAATTGATGCGCTTTAAATACTGTTAAATAAAGAAACATAATCTTTAGTGCTGCTTCATTACACGATACAGGAATTTATTTGAACCCACAAGGACCCACGGTGACACGGTGACAAACACTACTGACTATCTGTGTTTTTAAAGCATTATCCCTCACTTTCAACTCAGAAAGCCCCTAAGTGACATTAGGTTCAGTTATGTGACAATATTTGCAAAATGGCAGTTAACATTATAACTTTTATAGTAGAGTTTTGATGTGATTTATTTGTTACATAAAAAAATGGTAATGAGCTGCTCAATTATTTTTTAATTAATTAAAAATAATTAATTATTACATAATTATGTAGTTTTAAAAAATGTCTCGGCAAAGCAAATAAAATGCAAAAACTGTATTTTTTCTTAAAAAGGTTGTTTTATCTTCCCAGTAAATTAATAACTTGGATGTATGTTGTGGAAAACAAAACAAATATTATTTAGCAAAAAACGGATAAAAAGTATTTTTTTAAATGCCGAATGTAAAAAATGCCCAATGCAATATATATGTAACATTACAGATCTTTCACAAGGAAGGGTTGAATTTTAAAAACAACTTCAGAAACATGTTATAAGTGGTCCATTTGGTGTGTTTTATATGCCTCATAATTCTTCTATAAAGAGAAATTGGTCCTGGCTCCTTATGGGTTAAGAAATTTGTGATTCCGTGAAGCTTCCTGTCATCTGTGGTAAAGCCAGTATAAGATATTTAAGGATTGTTAAGCTATTTAATGACTTGTTGACCTGTGGCATACAACAACTCAAAAACATAAATAAATTAGACATTTTTAGAAGGGCATTTTGCAGGAATTTACAAATGTAGTATACTTATTTATGACAGTATACTTGTGCAACTGAGTTCCAGATGTGTCCACTGGGTTCCCCGACAGGTAATTGATGTAGAAGCTCGTGAGTCAACTGGCCTGTGCCCGATCAGGCACTCCATTGTTACACTGGATCCATCTGGGTATCTTGAGGGAGGCTCTTTTGTCCTCACATTTTTTGATTTAAAAGAAGGGTATGTGCATTGCGCTGTGGAAATAAACACAAAACATGCTTTACAGTAATCTATTTTGATCATCATTATCATCATTATTAGTACATTAGAACTTCTGCTCCACTGTATTCTTATATTTGGGGATTTTTTTTTTTAAATACTAGAAGGTGAATATAAATTAGTATGATTTACTCACTCACATATGTACAGCTGAAATCAAAACAATGCTTGAATGGGATATGCTAAAGGATAATCAGTTTTGTGTTTCTCTTACTTTATTTATATTTAGAATGATGACATGATGTCTAGCTCATTTGGTCAATCCGTATAAGGATTATTTGTAGCACAACCTTAACACATGTAATCATTTGTTTCTAGTCTATTTGAGTGATGCTTGTCAAAACCAGAAGTGCATATTTTTTATTGCTGCATGTTCCTATAGACATTCTTATTCTAAGAATTGTGTAGTCTTGCCAATATTAGGGAAGTGCACTTACTGAGTTTATTCACTAAGCAAACTGTAGAGAAGTGTAAAGCCTAGTGTTGATACTAGCAACTAACTGTACTTTGCAAACACAAAGGTTTAGCTTGATAATCCTAATTAGGGTTATGGCATGCTGCTACTGTACACAGAAATAACCGAAATAACCAAAATGTTCACTGGTAAACATGGTACTCACACACGAATTCCAATAAACCAAAAATGTATTTTAGCATTTAGATGAGCCTACAACAATATCTTCAGACTATTTATTGGTGCCCTTGTAGAATGCACTACTCCCATTTTACTCCCAATATTTAGGACCTACCTCTTCTCACATCAGTTTTTGCTTATGTGTGCCATTATTAGAGCTAACCATTAATCAATTTTATTGGCAGTATCACCGTGGCTAAAACAATGGCTAAAACCAGCATAGGCTGGTTGACTGGTTTTAGCTGGTTTCCCAGTCTGGTCTTAGACAGGCTAACACGATACAGCTAAAAGAAACCAGCTAAAACCAGCTGATTGTTTACAATTATGAAAGACAAAGAGACTATTAATGTAAATTATATTACAATGTAAATTGTAAATGTATATGTGATGTTTTTAACATGAGATGTTCTCAAACCTAACGCACCAAAATCCACAAAACCTAATTTTTATTTATAGTTCAAATTCTTTACATATAGATACTCACCTCGGACATGCTGACAGATCATAAGATAAGCAAGAAGAGCAACACTAGGACACAGCACTTTACATCCCATCTTGTTTATATTGGTGAATTACAGCTCCAAACAAGGCCAATGGCTTTTCTTCCACTACTGATAAATATAAAGATATCTTAGCATATGGAAATGCACTTTTAAAGCATGTACTTTTGAATAATTAAATGTCAACACATTCTTGTACAAAAATTGAAGAAAGAAGAAACATTACAACATATACATCCCTTCTTCAGGGTTTGGAACCTCATCTGCGTTTCATGAAGGCCCATGCATGATGATTCGATTCGATTGGAGTTCATTCAGCTTGCTCTCCATAGTTCTGCCCGTGTGAAATCCTATGCTCTAACATCCCTGAGCACTGTAGTTACCTATCCCGGCTTGCCCGCCATACCAAGCCCTCAAGAACCCTCACATAAGCCCATGCAAGTTGATTTGAAATGGTTAACTCCTCGAGAACGCCAAAGGAGGATGACACTGGATCTATGTCTCTATTGCAGTCAGGTGGGGCATCACATCCGAGAATGCGTCCGTCGTCCTCCTGTGGTGAGTACAATACTCCCTATGGGTGAAAAGATCTCATCACTCACCTCTATTGTTATACTACTTCTGCCCTCTTTGACTCCGACTCTGCAGGCAACTTCATTGCCGGCCACCTCGTCTCTCAACTTGGGCTCAAAACCACGCCCTCAAATATGATTTATCAAGTTCAATCTGTCACCAGATGACGTGTCATGAATCCGTCATCACAATGTGAGACGACAAGCTGGTCCCATTCACTTGCAGGTTGGGCAATGTCACAGGGAGGAAATTAGTCTGCTGGTTCTGGAGGGCTCTACCATCGATGTGGTAATAGGGTGCTCGTGGTTGGCAAGGCATAACCCCATCCTCTCTTGGCGGTCAGGCGAGATTCTTCAGTGGGGCTCTGATTGCTGGCCAGATTGTTTTTCCAATTTCCCCCTTAAGACTCCAGTCTCCCTACCGGTGTGCACAACCTCTATAGAAAGCCCTGTGGAAAAACAATTGATTAAGATCCCCTCAATGTTATGCCTTGTTTCGTCTTCTGCCTCAAGAGAGTAACCAAACTGCCACCACATCGGTGCCATTGATCTGCTCCTGGATGCTTCAAGGTAAAATCTATCCCTTCTCCATTCCCGAGTCCTAGAGGCACTTCAGAATGGTTACACCCTGCCCTTCCACTTCCCTTGCTGATTCCAGCTTCGACCCTGTATCGACTATCGGGCCTATATACCACCAGAATATAAACCATTGTCCTAGTACCTAGTACCCCCTTCCTCTTGTCCCTGCAGCCATAGAAAGATTGAGGAAGGCCAAGGTCTTCACTAAGCTGGATCTGAGGAGTGCATTTATTCTTGTGAGAATTCGCAAGGGAGATAAGTGGAAGACGGAATTTGTTACCCCTACCGGCCACTACGAATATCAAGTTATGCCATATGGCCTTGTCAACGCACCAACAACAGCCCCAGGAACCAAAACCTCTGAACCCTCTTGCTTAGCAGGTTTAGATTCACCATTTCATATCGTCCAGGTTCCAAGAATCTAAGAGCCGACGATTTATCCCGACTCCATGCCAAGGTGTAGGAACCAGAAACCCATTATACCAGAGAATCTCTTTGTCTGTCTCATTTAGTGGGAGAAACCTCCAGCTGCCTCAGAAACTACCCCCGAACCTTTTCCGCCAGATTGCCCCCAACACCTTCAGTTCGTACCTCACTCAGATCGGATGACACTCATTCACCAACTTCACACATCAATGGGCACTGGACATCTTGGGACCAACAGAATTCTCTCACTCCTGCAAGATCGATTTTGTTGGCCTGGGGTGGACAAGGATGTGCAGAGGTACCTGAGAGGGTGCCAGGAATGCAATGTCCAAGAATCATTGCCATTTAACATCAGGAAAACTCCTTCTACCTCCCGTGCCTAACCTTCAGTGCATGCTCGGCTTCCAGCCCCTGTTATTCCCCTGGAACGGAGAACTGTCAGATGTACCATCAGTTGACTATTGGTTCTGGAAGAGTGAGAGCATCTGGAACAAAGCTCACCATCTCCACAGGGCAGCGCACAGGCAAAAACCCATGGCTGATTGTCGACGCACTGAAGATCCCCTTTACCAAGTCGGTCAGAAAGTCTGCTTATCTACCCGAGACATTCGCCTGCACCTGCCCTGCAAAAAGCTGAGTCCCAGGTTTGTTGGTACATCCTACCTTTCAAATATCCCTTCTGAAACATCACCATGATTCGCTTTCTCTCCCCACAGAGCCTGGTCGTGTACCCCCTCCTCCACTGGTCACAGAAGTAAGATCCATCTACCAGATTTGGGAAATCCTGAACTCCTGACATTGCAGTGGCAGACTGTAGTACTTCATAGACTGGGAGGGATATGGCCCAAAGGAAGATCCTGGGTCCCCAGAGAGGATGTTCTCGATCCCATCTTGCTCCAAGAATTCCACTCCAATCGCCCAGATTGACCTGCACCCCGTAGTAATGTCACAAACTTGCCAGGCTCTTCCACCCTCTAATCGTAGCGCTCACTCTCACCCGAGTATTAATCACCTGCACCTGTCAGCTCCACTTGGATTTAAATCACCACATCATCTAGCAACACTTAAAACCACACACCACATCACAGCCAGCGTCCGAGCTCGTTTGTCACAAGTGGAATCTGTTATCAAGACCGATCTCTACTACATAAAGACTTACTTCTATACTTACCTTGTGTAAATCTCTTGTGTACTCCTCACTCTGTGTATTCCCTCCAGGCTTCTTGAAATTCCCTACTGTGTCTCCATCATCTCAAATCATTTTGAATTATAAATTTGGCTTTATTGGATAACACATAAACACACGCATTCACACATTCATACTAGCTGCAGGAAGAGAGAAGGTGAGGAAAGTGTGAGTTTAAGAAAATGAAAATGTGAAATCCCAATTTTACAGCAGTAGGTGCTATTGCATCAACTTGAACAACCATCAATCAAAAGATTAACTCTGGCAATTCGCAGACGAAAGATTCATTAACAAACTGATTATTGCTGATGATATTACTGATGATGCGTAACGTAACTTTAACTGAAAACCATATTAAGGTAAAAATTGTCAGTTTGTGACACAGCAGTAAAGGTTGATCTATTTAAGTCCACTGAAATGAATGCAGACCCATTAACATCAGTATCTCCAGGTCAAAAAACTTTCATATTCCCTGCTGCTGTAACGTAAGCAGTTTTATTAAAATGATACGCATTTAGCCCTACATCTGTTTTTATATCGTTTATCAATGGTATACATTTTTTATACTGTTTAGCTCATCTAGCCAAGTAGACAGATGAATGTTTATACATAACCATATACTAAAAAATAAGAAGGTCTAAATATTGTTGTGCTAAGTTATAGTCATTTTAAGAAAATTTTCAAATATTTTTTATATATTACATCTGAGGGGAAAAAGAAAGGATGTGATGTTCACGTAACTACAGTAATTATCAAAGTGGGTAGTAATGCCCTCTGGCCTGGGGGCATTTGGCCAAGAATGTTTACAACACAGACATGGTTTGAGAAGAAAAAAAAAGAAAATATAATATTTTCCTTCAATGTTTTTCCTATCTAATTCTCATGTCATATATAACGTTCTGTGACATTCTGCAAAACAATAACCTAAGCTTCAAAACACTTTTTTCTTATTAGTGAAAATTAGACGGTAAAATCTGTTTTTTCTCCGCTGCATTGCAGTGTACGTGAAAATTATTACTTCATGCTCGTCAAAGATCTCAGGTATTTTGAGCAGTAAGATTATAAAAAATATGTGCTATATAAAATTAAGTAGAATATTATATAAAATTATATAAAAATAAATTATATATTATATAAAAAAAATCAATCTGTATTTTTTTTACTATAAGTACACAAAAAAACAAGTATTTTTGTACTTTCACTCGAGTAAAATTGAAAAAGGAGTACTTTTACTGGAGTTATATTTTATTGTATGTATCTGTAATTTTACTCAAGTACTTGATTTGTACTTCGTCCAGCTCTGGATCTTGCAAGCTCAAGAGGTAGGCAACAGGGTGCCATGGTGCGATTTATGACTTCCTGATGTCTTGAGGCCTCTTTGTGGAATTCAGCTCCTCATGTTTCAATGTTCCGATCGAATCTTAAGTGTCTGATTCACTCTGATATGCTACACTGGGAATGTCAGGAAAACATTTTTAGAACATTAACATAATAGGCAATGGAACGTATTGATAATGTTTTAAACAACTTTCTTAGAACATTAATATGACAAGAGACTAAAATGTTTTGACAAACGTTCTTATGTCCAAACAAGATCATCTAAAAAACTGGATGTTTGGAAGAAGATTCAAACAAAAACGTTTTTTTATAGTGTAATTGTTAGCTGGGTATATATGTGCAAACACTTCTATGGACAATTTCTATTGTTTTGTTTGTCATTTGGAGCAGCGGAATAGAGGATCAACAGAACTCATTGTCTCCCACAAGTTCAGGCAGAATAAAACAGATTATAGGGGAACACTGAATCCATGTAAATGAACATGAGCTTGGTCACATTTCTCTTTCTTTATACCTAAAAGAAACTACAACCTTTAAAAGGGCACTTAATAGGCTTTTCTTTTTAAAGTGTTCTTATCATTAAAAGGTAAATCTTTTAATGAAATACCCGACAAGAAATGAGTATCACTTTTTTTATTTGCTTCTAAATATTTCATATTTAAGAGCAACTTCCATAATTCTTTATCCAGAGATGATTTATCAGAATTCTAAGATTAAAAGTGTTTGATAAAAAGCAGATTAAAATATATATAAAAAATGTAACTTTACTCACACACTGAAGCGGAGTCCTCAGGATTTTGTGCGTCCTCAACACTATTCATGAAAAGATGAAGACTGGGGAAAACAGGATGGGTGTGCACAAATTTAAGTCCTCTCCTATGTAACCTGATCCAACCACTTGCCAAAAACCTAAATACTGAAATGTAGCTTAACAGGGCTGTTAATATTTTAGTCCTAGTAGTAGTAAATTAATTATTTTGTTTAACATATATTTCAGCTTGGAAATAAATTGGCTACTATTATTTACAATAATCAATGCCTTTTGTTTTGCTGCTGTCATTTCTGTTAGTAAGCTGTAATAGTTTAGAGTTCATGTTGATCAGCACTGTGAAAGATGTAAATAACCCATAACATTCCAAGGACATATATTGAAAAATAAAGATGAAAGAACAACAGGTTATAGATCTTTGCCATGATAACTGCTAAAAATCATCAGTTTGATTTTGACTGCCTAGCTAGAATTCAAATAAATAAATGGCAAATAAAACAAAAAAATTAAACATTTTATTTCCTTGTGTGTTATGTGATGCATTTTAATGTTTGAAATGATGGGTATTGGTATTTCATTTCATGATTATTTAAGATCAGAAGGTTTCAGCTGACAAAGTTTAGGAATTTCTGCATTTAAAGGCAAAACAAAAGTTTTCCAGGTATAGAGTTTATTTAACAAATATAGTGTGTTTGGTTAGCTTTTTTTAATCATCTATATTTTTACAATGTATATTTAAAACTTTCAACGTGAAGAGAATTACATTATATTTAGTCTTTCTTTTTTGTTGAACAGCGTCCATGCACTAGGTCACAAAAACAACTTCAACAATTGCTGACTGTGTGGAATGTTTTTCTTCCAGGAAAGACACACAAGATAACACGGGTCACTTTCACGTTTCACTCTTGCATGGATTCATTCCCATTGAGTGGATGGGCAAAACAGGAAGTTGACTCCAACAGTGCTTGAAAATGTTCATTGCATTAATGTTGATATTTGCTTGTAATGTGAGCAATGTGAGGACTGAATAAATTATGCAGTTTGGAGATTAATTAATTTCACACCTTGTGGATAAGAAGAATCAAATTTTAAGTCAATGTGAATAAAAAGTGTACAAAGTATGCCAATTTACAATGAATAAAGAAACACTTGTTATGAAGCTGCAACCATGTCTCTTAATCAGATGTCTTTGGGGTGTTTGCTTTGAGCCCTCAGCATTCTTGATGTGTATTTTGAGCATGTGTGCACTACACATAAGATAGTAATCATAACTGAGGATAGAATCCAACGAAGCCACTCATACCACAGTGGTAAACCTGACCAGGACCTACAGAACAAAACATGTTTTCAGTCTGCAAACAACTGTATTAAACTGTGAGTTCCTATTCATAATTGCACAGAAAAGAACATAATTAAATTTTTTTTATCAATATTGTTATACGGAAGAAAGTCAGCCATACAGGTTTGGAATGAAATTATTTTGGGTGAACTAAACTTTAGAAATCTCTAAGTAAATAATTGGAAATCACTCGATGTTCTCCAAAAGGTTGGTGTTGAACAATAGATTCCTGTCTGATTAACTTACGTTGTTTTATTCTGACTCCGTGTGAGATGAGAAACTGTTGCAGAGCTTGTTGCAGAGAATTTCTCTGTTGTTTGGATGGATGTTGAGAGTGGTGTTGTGCTTCTTATACAGTCATAGCTAGAGAAAGCTGAAAGAAAGATTTATCTACAGATATCTTAGAACCACATGGAAATCACAATATATATCATTCCTATATAAATTAAGTGCTACATTCTGTTCACACGTCAAGTTAAAGTAAAGTAATGAACGCAGAACGTTCAATATTTTTACACCATTACAATGTAGGCTACAAACAAACTGGCAAATGCGCAAAGTTTGGCAGTTATGCGAAGGCACGGAAATAATAATCCCATATGCGGGACCGTCCACTCAATCAAACAATGTAAGCTAGCCTTCGCAACATTTAATCACCCACAATCCGTTGTGCACATTCCATTACATGAAAATAAACAGATGATACTGATGATAAACTGATGTTCCTTCCAGCAGAGGCCGTGACATTTATGACATTTTCAAGAGTATCCACTGAACAAAGTATGTCATTGTGTGTCAGCAGCAACACATAAGCTGACACACACATCTATGTTCAGATCAAAGCATGCGCATATGTCGTTAAAAGGCCAATTCACACCACACAGACCAACGCTTAGTTCGCTCGAGTTGGCTGTTGTCTTTAAAATCTAGTGAAAAATAAGACTCATGTTCACACTGCACCAGCAGACACTGAGACACTGATAAATGGATGATCTTACATTCACAATCCAAATTTTACTCTTATTATTGTATTTTTGTGTTACTCAAATGAAAAGACGGAGAATTAAACAAAAAAAGGCGGTGGGTGAAGCCGTGGCTGTTGTAATTTAAATGAAAACAAACTCTAACCAACATCTGACAGGGGTACTACACTGATTCGACAGACTAGTCTTATTTTAATGATGTCCTTTATGTGTTTCTGGACCTCATGGTAGGATCCTTGCTGTCTGTGGAGAGCTCATCAAACATATCTTCATTTGTGTTCTGTAGATGCACAAAGGTCTTACTGCTTTGGAATGACATGAGAGTTAAAGACAGAATTTTGGTTGAACTATTCCTTTAATAAGATGTAATAAGATCAGGATGTCTGCTAATACTATAGGCTTATAAAATGTGATGTCATGATTTAAAAGGATTAAAAAAAGGAGACAATTTTTATCAATATAGGGTGGTTGTGTACACACATTTTTCTTCAACATGTTAAAGTGAATTTTGCATAATAGGTGCCTTTTAAGGGAGGGCTAGGTTACAAGCTTCTGAAGAACTGAACTAGGAAGGACTTGAGAGGATGCAGCCTTGGGTTTGAGTAGTACCCTCTAAACCAGGCTCCTCTCGAGGGCCACTTTTCTGATGGTTTTTAAAAACGCATTTTTAAAACTAGACTATATCTTTAGCGTTATTGTCTTTGGTGTTAATGCAACTTAACTGCTCACAGCATTGCACAACTGACCAATCAGAATCAAGGACTCCAGAATGCAATGTAAAAAAAAAAATTAATGTCCAGGTGAAACTCACCTTTTGATGAGATGAGATAAACACAGTCCTTTTCTGCAGATTGAAGTAGTTGCAGAGAAACATATTCGCTGCTCTGTCTGCTCACATCATTAAAAGCTGAGCAGAAAATCTGACTGTCTTCAGTGATGTTTGAACAATAGAGGGAGAGATCAGTGGAATGGTGCAGGACAATGCTGTTTGGGTGTCCAACTCTGTACCAAGTGTACCGCACATCTGTTCCTCCCTTACTCCTACAGCGAAACACAGATGGCTGACCCCAGCAAGTCATCTCTGGGGAACTGAGAGGCCAAACATTTGGTTTTATTACAGCCTCTGAAATAAAAATGTAGATTTCATACTGTAAACAATTCCAAGTGCAAGTCCAGATAATGTTTTAGATTGGCTTGATCACACTCTATATGATGAAAATAAAGTCTTACCTTTTATTGTGACTTGTATCCTTGTCATTAAATCAGCATAGATTTTGTCAATCGCAACCCAGTATATTCCACTGTCATATAACTTCAGATCTCTTACATATACAATCAAGCCTCTAGAAACGCTATCAATGATTTGAGCCCGTGTTCTGTACGCAGCGTTTGTGAATCCATCCGTGTCCATCAGAACTTCACATGAGGATCTGGAGTCTCCAGCACACCAGTACTTCTTGCTAAATCGGTACTGGCTTGTTTTGTAGGTACAGGTAATAGTCAATGTGCTTCCAATTGTGGCTTGAATCTTTGTATTATCACATTTAAACTGCACACTTACTAAAGAGAAACATTTTTAATTACTGTATATACAAAGTTAATTATCAATCATTATTATATCTTATATATAAATATATATGAAATATTATTATATCACAAATATATCTTGACCTTCTAATGTTTTAATGCCATAACTGAACCTTCCAGTTAATATGACTTTTCTCTGGTGAGGTATACAGGATTTATATCTTATATTTTATAATCAAGTGCCTGCGCTACACTTTTTATTTTTTGATAATCTGTTTCACTCAGATGTATGTCACTCATAATACAGAAGTAATAATCTGTAATAATAATGCATTAAGATGAGACATTTTTTCTGTCTAAAAGTAGTCCAATAGTTTGGCGTGTTATGCATATTAGTCATGTCATCCCAATTTGTAGAACTGCAGGTATTATAACTTTAACCATGCCAATGCAGGTCTTCTCACAAATAAAACTATACTCTGACAAAAATGTAGGTTTAATTTAAAAAGAAATTAATATAGAAAATACAAGGCTGATTAAAACAAAAAACACGTGAATAGATAAGCAGAAAGAGACTTACTCTGTGCTAAAAGCAGTAAAAGCAGGCCCTTCATGCTGTTCACGAGAGAGTGAAAGTTAGAGTATGTTACATGTTGAAGACCCTTGTTGCAAGCTATTTAGAGTGAAACAGGATGTAAAGCATTTACGGACAAACTGTGGTTTTCAAAAAGCATTGTAGGGCATCTCAATATGCTGACATGCTGTATCTCCAATTTCATGCAAAAAACTTTAAAAGAATGAGAATTATAATACAGAGAAACCTTTTTTGGTGAGATTAAGTTCTGTATATAAAGGAAATTGTATACCTGTAATATAGCATCTCTCAACACGGGAAAAGGTCAAAGACAGCAATTTTACAAAAGAAACAAAAACACTACATAAAAGATGAACTTTAAATGTAATTTAACTAAACAGCCACTAGATGGAAGACTTACCTATTTTGGTCAATTGTGATGTAATGTAATATTTAAAGCACTTCATGTTGTCAGTAACAACGTTACTATTAATATTTTTTATATTATTTTAGTTTCTTTGGATTTTTATATCAGCTTGGTTATCCTATTATTTTAGATTACTTTTCACATAACTTTTTAGGGGAGAACCTAAATTAATAAATTTCACAAATCTCTTTTTAGCGTTTTAAATGTCATTTTAAGCACATCACATTGCAATTGGGACACTTTTGTCACTGCGGTACAGTATCTCTGTCTAGTCTGATGACATTTACACATTCTCTGAATTCTAGTTCATCCACAACTGTTGTAAATGTCATCAGACTGGCTTGGTCGCTTTCAGCAACGAAGCAAGTAACTTTCTCTCTAATTTTTTTTTTAACATACACACCCACCCACAAAAGCTTCCTGTGTGGGGGGTACTCTAGACTTTGTGCTACAAAGTGTTGGACAGAAAGAAACAAGTAGGCAGAGAAAAAAAAGAGAAGGACACATACAGACAACAAATGCATATGCAACAAAGAAGCAAGCGAGAGAAACTGAAGTGAGAGATGGAGGGCGGAGAGGGTCACAGTGATACTTTGAGTTGACCACAGAACCTGTGAACTGCTGCTGCCACTGCTTCCGTGACGCCACATTGAACAGTTCCTCAACTCAGCTACAGACCTACAAGAGACGCACACAGAGAGAAAGTGAAAGATGGACTCGTTTCAGAAGCCCACCGATCTCCCCCATCTCTGACATGACGGAAGAAGCTGCTGTGTCACACATCATGCCATGGACGCCCAAACCCACATTCTGAGGGACCTATTGGCCAAAATAGCCAGCAAGGAAGCAGAAGAGGAAGGGACAGAAAACGGCTTTGCCGGAGAGTTTTTGGTAAGTTATTAACAATGTCAAGGTTTCGTTCGGAGAAAGAATGCATTCTCCGATTCAAGTCATGTGACAGCGCATACATCGCAAGAGATGCCAACATACACCTGGATGAAGTAGCTGTATGCTAGCTAAAAACAAACTTTCTTTTTACTTTTACATTATTTGCAATATGTGTCTGGCTATGTGAAACTTTGTAAATAAATGAACGGTGACAATAAAAATGTGCCAAAAGTAAGCGAAAAATAAAACATGTCTGGGCAGTGAATTGAGGCAATGGCTTAAATGGTAAAGTGTGGACTTCCTCTTTTTAACACAGCGCCTCTTACTTAAGGCGATTGTACAAGTGGTTTTACCCTGGTGTGGTTATTTATTACCAAACCGATTTATTATTGATTATGGATGACTGTCTACAGCATGGGACTTTTGGACCCTAATGTAATCGCTATGTCTCACTTCTGCTTAGATTTGTTTCTAAAATAAGCTACTTATGCTATTCCTCTCAAATGTCAACTGTTAGATGTTCCATATGAGTGTCTGAGAGGAAGTTACCCATGACCCATCCTGAGCTGTCACTGGCACAGTCTCAAACTTAACAGCACAAAAGTAAATAATACAAAAATGCTCATTCGTGTTAAAATGTTTTTTTGTTATTATTATTTACATTTATTTACTTGCCAGACACTTTCATCCGAATCCGCCAGCAGTGCACTTAAGAGTGAAACAGGATGTCAGGCAGTGATAGATGGACTGTGGTTTTCACATAGCGCTGTGAAGTCTCTCTGCATGTTGATTTAAGAACAATATTTGAATAGAAGTACATAAGCTATTTCTTCACCTAAATGTATCCAATGCAAGCTTATATGTGTTATATGCTTATAAGTGTTCACTAGAAAATAAACTCAATGCAATAGTGTCGCCAGCACCGTGCTGTTCTTCTACATTAGCGATTAAGGAACAGCAAGTGTGCTTCTTAAGAGTCTACAAAGTAACATCATGGGAAAAATATTCTAAAGGGGAACTATTAGTCACTTCATCTAAGCCAGAATATTCTCTAAATTAGAGGTTACCAAACTAAGCAGACAAATATTAACATATTTGAAAATGATATTTTAGCATTACAAAGACTAAAGAGTATTATATTAGTGTATGTCTGTAAAGGAGAATATTCAGCAAATATATTTTAGGAAGTATAATTTGTGGTTATTTGGGGTCATTAGGATCAAAATGTTATAAAACCCTTTTAAGGCTTAAACATGCATCACCAAGATACTCTACAGCTGTCTACAGCTGAAATGCCATTCCTACATATTTGCTAAACCCTGAAGTACCAAACCAATTTAGGTCTTTGCCAGCTTTATCGTGTCCCACAGAACAATTCATGCTCTTTAGTCCAGCCTGAACGCTACCGAGTGTCTTTTACAGTCATCAGGAGCTGCAAAGTGTTTATTTTCTCAATGTGCAAACAAGCCACGAGTGACCTCGTCTGTTTTCACAAATGCATGAAGTGGTTTCTTCCTACTCTGCTTTAAAGAAAAAAAAAGCACTTTCAGACATGCTGCTCTATTATCTGTCAAACCGCTGCCGAAAAAGACTTCTGCTAGAATAGTGATTTAAGTCCCTTACGAATAGAGTGCTTACAGGAAGAGAAACTGTCTATTTGACAGAGCATGGAAACCTAAGTTACCATCACAAGGAGGACAGAACTACTGGTTCTCAATGCTGGCCTGCAATTTATGCCCACACAAGAGACGTATATGCAGAGAAAGGTCCAAAACTATTAGACAGAACATGAGTGTTTTCCACAGTGGGTTGGGCTAGTTCCTCATACGCAGTCCTGACCGTTTCGACTCAGAGATTCCACGCAAATGACTTAGCTTGATATGTTTGCTCGTTGTCTGCTGGGCTCATAAGGTTCTCGTGAGCTCAGCTGTGGTCGGAAAGTCTAGATCAAGGTGCTTGTGCGCAGGAGAGAGATGCCACATGCACAGCCACACTCACTCTCTCACACACAGCCAGACTTATCTAGTTTTCACAGATCTTAACCACAGGGCTTCAAACTTGCGTCTTTTAATCTCATATTTGTTTAGATGTCAAATACATGGCAAATAAGAGTTTTTGAAACACTCAATCATTTTACTTTGTCTTTGAAATAATTTGGAGCATTACAATTAGATTTTTGGCCTTTTATTTTACCATTTGCACTATAAGCAGAAAACAAAAATAAAATGACAAAACAATACAAAATTTCTATTGCAAAAAAATTGAATGTTATGTAACTTGGTCAAAACAGAAACTGAAGAGGCAGTCTACTAAATACCGTGCGGAGAAGACATACCCCACCACAGCTGCGGACAAACAAGACAATGTGAAAAAGAACAGATACAAAGACATTGTTCCCTGTGAGTATCACATCTGACATTTGACTGTACTATAATATATTGCACTGTGCTATTTTTGATTAAATATTATACACAAATAACAATACTCAAGTATAGTAATATCCGATAGCATGTTTACATTCACTGCAAAAATAGGAAAACCATAAGCTGCAGATATGTTAGTCAAACAAATTGGCATAAAAATACATATGGGATGTCATATCGATCGGTGTGTATTTACAAAATAACGTTAAAACACCAGTCAGCCTGAAGCACCTAAATATGCTTATAATTTGAAATCTACCAATAACTACTGTAATACAGGTGGCAAAATAAAAAACCATGATGAATTTTAAATTGCTTGTCCATAATAATGGTTAATGCTTCCACATAAATGGTCATACACACAGACAACCCGTGTTACGCCATTTTGGAAATTTAAATGTGAACAGTGGGGCTGTCATTGTACTGCTTTTCACTGCAAATTACACAGTAATTAATAGCTGTTATACTTGCCAAAACCATAAATTTGACAGTTAAACCATTTACAATCAACAGGGTTTTTTAACATACAATTGCAAAAAAAAGTATGTCCTTTCACTATTTCTTAATCTCTTCCTGTTCTAACATGTGCTATTCTGAAAGGTGGCTAAAACGCTGTAGCACTTCTCACTGTATTACCTCCGCTTGCTGTTTTCCTTATTTGTAAGGCGCTTACAAAAGTGAGAGAATGGTCTGTTACATGTAAATGTCATACAGTGCTCAAAATCATAAAAAAGTTCTTGATATTTCTAGTCAACATCTGACAGGAAACAGTGTAGAAGAGTAGTAGAACAAACGCTCTAAACACATTTTCTAAATGAAAATACGTACATGCGAGGCGTACAATACCGCGGTGCATCAAATTAGACGATGGCAAAGACAAACACGGACAGCAATGTAGGAGATTAAAACAAGGTTTGAGAACATAGCATTTATTTGAAAACCATGAAAAGGTGATGATTTTGAAGATAACAATATGTGCAACTGTGTATTTTCTCCCAGTTGATCACAGCAGAGTAAAGCTCTCCTTCATCACATCCAAACATGACACAGATTACATCAATGCTAGTTTCATTAAGGTAAGGAAGTGCAAGCAAGATCTCACGCTACACACATTTACTCACAAAGAGAACTATGCACACAACAACTCACAAAATATCAGTGCTATTCTGGAGGATTGCCATGTGTTCTGTATTTATTTCAGGGAGTGTTGGGTACTAGCGCGTACATCGCCACACAAGGCCCGCTGCCAAACACTGTGCTTGACTTCTGGAGGATGCTGTGGGAATACAACGTACAGGTGAGAGCTCGACAATTTCACACACATTCCACTTCTTGTAGAAAACAGGCTCGACCTGCTAGATGAGCTTTGGTCAGATTCAAAGGTGAAACAGATATCTAAACGCCTCTGTCTCTGCAGGTTATTGTGATGGCTTGCCGGGAGTTTGAAATGGGAAGAGTAAGTTGTAACTAACAGTGTTTTATAAGAGAAATGCTGATAGTCACTGTATTTAAAAGAAAACATTTTCATTAACCACATCCTTCTTGCCTCAGAATGGTGAGGCAATGCTTCAAGCTTGACATTTTCTTCTACTTCTTTTTTTTTTATCTTGAGCTCCCACCCTTTTAAAATATTTGATGCAGATAAAAGTGTTGCCTTGCACTCAGCGTATACATTTTTACAGCGTAGACAGAAGGGAGCAGTTGAGTTTGAATGCTGCTTTTCCTCTTTCTTTCAGAAAAAATGTGAGCGTTACTGGCCGGAGTCAAAGGCTGATGTGTTTGTGTGTGAGCCCTTTACCATCTACTATGTAAGAAACACCTCTTTCCTCACTCACACCACATTTCCTGTCCTTGTGTTTTATTTGTGCTCTCACACACACACACACACACACACACACATCTGTTCAAGCCTAATTCGCAGTATCTAAAGCACAACATCTTTAACCACTAAGCATGAAACAAAAAAGACGTGTTCTTTCACAAAATCACTGTTTTCTTCATTTGATTTATCACGTATTATGAAGATAACACTGGATAATGTCCAGACTACCAGTAGCTTAAGCCTAGTCCTAGACTAAATGTAAATCTGGGTTGTTGCAACTGAAAGAAACTAGCACTGACAGATCTTAAAATGCAAACAATAATTGCTTTTTTCTAAGGAAGGTTTATGAAAATGACTAAAATGTCCTAATTGAACTATGGCCTAATCCTGGTTTAAGCTAAGCCCTGTTTATGAAACCAGGGGCCAGTTGCATAAACTTGGCCTTCATGCAAGACAGTGTCTTAAGAGCTGCTCTGAACAACTGGCAGTTAGCCAAGAGTAATCGGTTTTATTTTTTGTATTAACCTTACATTTTTACGTAACTGAATTTTAAAAAACTGTGACCAATCTTAAAGAAAAATTTAGCTGATTAAGTTTTAAGACTAGTCTTAACCTTTTATGCAACCGGCCCCAGGCCTAGTAATGTAATAAAACTTCTAAATGGAATGTTTAGCAAATCTCAAAAATTGTACTGTATAATATTGTGCTGCATGCTTAAATAAATAGCACTTTTAAAAAACAAATTTTATATTGGTGCATCCATTAAAACATTAATGTCATATTCAAGGGTTGTACATTGTGCACCTTTTATCTTTAAATCTAACTATCGAATAATATGAGCCAAAATATTATTAGCAGATTAATGATTCAATGAGCATTCCAGTCATGCACATGTTTGATTTTACCTAGGAGTCTGACGAGAACAAGGGAGATTATTTGACACGGTCGCTGAAGGTGACATTTAAACAAGTAAGTAACATTACTTTGATCTTTACCTCACTGCACTGAATAACAATCTTTATAGATTGTACATTCATTTAAATGTTTTTTAAATGCTTTTCCTCCTTGCTTTTAAAATAAAAACATTGTATTATTTGCTTGCCGTTAAACATCTGCTTTATAAACCGATCCCTGATGTGTTCACACTTCGGTCAAGTTCAGCGAGGTTTAAAAATACTGCTTTAGGTTAAACATTATGTTGTGGTGACCTACGACTACTGTTTTTTCCTTCTTGAAAATGTCATTGCGTGACAGTGTACAACAGACAGACGAGTGCTTACGTTTCTGCAGATGTTTTGTAGTGGTGAAAAAAGACCACCAATATGTGGTGGTTTACTGATTATAAACCAGGTTACCTAAAAACAAACAGTCTATACTACATCGGTTATTTCCAGGTGTCTCGGACACTGAAGCAGCTGCACTATGTGAACTGGCCGGATCACGGAGTACCCGACTCCATTCCTGCCATCCTGGAGCTGCTGCAGGACATGAGGATCTACCAGGATCATGATGAGATTCCCATCTGTATTCACTGCAGGTATATGCCTGTATCTGCTGGGACTGACTCTTAGAATTGAATTTGCAATGACTGCGTTTGAAAGTAAATCTAACTTGAGGGAATATTGTGGCCATGGTCAAAATTTGGTGGAAATGAATGCAGGATACAGATACAAACAGATTATTTGCAACGGTAACCATGTAAAATGCTCACCTTCAACCTTTACACAGGAAATGTGTAGGTGGTTGACCAACAACAAGCAAATACCTCAACAAGAATCTGCACTGAGTAACAAAGCCTTTACATTAAGAAAAACAATTGGATATTTGGTTTTAGATAAGCTAAAGATTACCTTAAACGGTGTAATTAAATTGTTAGTGTTGTAAAGATTTGAAACTTTTTTTCATCACTCCACACAGCAGTGTTACGTAGCAAACTGCAACTCATGTACTTCTCTCAAGGGATCTAAGTTGTTAAAAAGTGAGAAGAGAGAGTTGTGTTTTCACTGTGGCTCATTCTCTTGAAACTCTTGGGTTTGCAGTGCAGGCTGTGGAAGAACAGGTGCATTGTGTGCCATTGACTACACCTGGAATCTACTGAAGAGACAGGTGAGAGTTCAAAACCCCTTCCTGAAGCTTTCTTTATACCGACAAAATATCGTCTATAGTCTGACATGGTGCTGATCTTGTTTAGATGATACCAGAGAATTTCAATATCTTTGAACTGGTGAAGGACATGCGCACACAGAGGCCCTCTGTGGTTCAGACTAAGGTAACCAACTTAGTTTCTCCTGAAAGTGCCATAATCAATAAAAACAAATTTACAGAATTTCATTTCTTCTCCTCCTAGGAACAATATGAACTAGTATACAGGACCATCAAATTGCTGTTTGAGAGATATCTGGCAGCAATGGATGAACCAAACACAGAGGTTATTATTACTCACTCCTTGTTTACGTAATTTACAAATAATTAAATTTCTCAAAGAATTTTTAAAAAAATAGATTTTTTTTTTATCATGAATCAGGTCCCAGCTCCCCTTTCTCCTGTCACCTTAAGTAGCGGAAGTGATCTTTCGGATTTTAGCGACTCTGAATCAGAGACTGGGACAGACTTCAGATCATTGCTTCAAACTGGGCACAGGTATTAGTGAATGCCTCACTTTATTACACTTTATCCAGACTTTAAAATACTAATTTACACCAAAACTATTATTCTTTAACCATATCACCCTCCTGCAAGTGAATACATTTACATTTTTGGCTATCACTATCACTTTAAATCTGATGCGTGCCAAGCTGAATGTAGCAGAAGCTGAACTTCTGCTACATTAACATCACAAAAGATAATAATAATGTCCCAATAGCCACATTTGTGGTTTAACCTAACGTATTTCCTGTATTTGACCCAAGTGGTCATGTGTAACACTTTTTATTACCTGTGGAAAGTGCTGTAAAGATGTAGTTGACATTTTGTTTGCAAAGCTTTATTTACACATTTTATTCTTTGCACAACAAACATTCTTTTAAGCAGTTCCTACAACTTTTTGCTGACTCTAATGAATGGGATAGTTCGCCCCAAAGTAAAACCATGGTTCACTCACCCTCCTAGGGGTATCTGGATTTTTTTGTCAAATCTTTGTTTTGTACTTATAGTTCGTGACCAGTGTTTTGTTTTATTTTGCTCTCTCCGCTGCACTTCTGTGTTTTTCACTTCCTGTTTCATCTGCTCCAAGGTCACTCACTTATGAACTCCCATATGACATTTAATGAAAGCTAGAGATTACGGTTTGTCAAGTTTTAATTATGGATATTTTTCTTACA
This sequence comes from Enteromius thamalakanensis, assembly GCA_032357475.1. Taxonomy (NCBI): domain Eukaryota; kingdom Metazoa; phylum Chordata; class Actinopteri; order Cypriniformes; family Cyprinidae; genus Enteromius; species Enteromius thamalakanensis. The sequence continues at coordinate 13,075,861 of JAUCMT010000054.1, forward strand.
CACATGTAGTATAGATTGTGTGGAGCACGTTTTATGATGGATGGATACATTTTTTCCCCCTCACTGCCTTTATAAAACTTATTATATATTTTACAACATATGCATCTCTGCAACAATTTTTTAAATACCAAATTATGTGATATCAAAGTAATTTAACTTGCACTGGAAAGTTTAAATATGCTTGTCCCTGAACATGATGTGCTACACCAAGCTTCAAATGATACACTGAAGAGGTATTAGAGATTTAGTGTGTATCAAGGGAACTGAGATTAGCATTAGCATTTTTTTTTAGATCTGGGGCAGTCTTTTACACTTATTTCCTGTTGCATACATGCATTCTCATGTGGCCAAGATAATAACTCTGGGTACTGAGACAGGCCCAAAGAAGTTTGCTCCCAACCTCAAATTAAAACCATTGAACCAGTGTTTTTGTGTAATGCTTCTCAAACAAAAAAATCCTACTTGAATTCACACTTTACATTTGAATGTCATTGATATTTGTCAATCATGTCAAAGGGAAATTTCACATGGCTGGCCAAATACATCTACACAAACCAAGAACAGGATTTGTATCCTTATGCCTTAATGTTGAATCTTTGGGTTCAGATTTGAAAAACATCCCAACTAAGCACCAATGAACATCCTTAGACACGTTGCAACGGTGTTTGTGGTATTCCTGATGACCATAACAAAATCTTTCACTGTTTTAATAGGAATAATGAGATGGAAATCCCTATACTCAATCACATCACACACAACGCCACTTGGCTACAGCCTCACCCAGAACCATTCAGTCAAGAGGTCATTTCTACAAAACCCAATCCTACAGACATGCTCGATAAAATAAGTGAATGGACCCAGATTACAGACCAGAAGCCATTCATAGCAGCAACTCCTTACACAGACTTTACGACCTGTGAATCTCAAAGAACTGAGCCATCCACCAGCTTTAACACTGATCTCACTCATGCTGCATGCTCAAACTATCCCATCAGCCTAACACAGGAACTGATGCCAAGTATGAAGCATCTGGAATGTGCAGAAAACCAAAATGTCAGTCCTGCTGCCACAGACCACAACCCTATCATCCCCAACACAGTCTGCTACACTGTGGAAGATCCTTATTTCGGGCTTGATTTTCCACCTGTTAGCAGCAATCCCTCTGCAACGGACCCTATAACCCATGAAGCATGGATGGAGAACCTCGGTTTCACAATACCTAGTTTAACGCTTAATAATCAGGTGTTAGAACAGCCAAAACATGACTGCCACGACAAAGGTATAAAAACCTATGGCTATTTTAGCAACCGATTTCTGAAAAATATTAATGATGCATCACTTATGATAATTTCTTGTGTTATATTTTGTATAAAGATGCAAGTAAACTTTCATCTGATGAAGACACTCCTCCTCCTTTGCCAGAGCGAACCCTTGAGTCATTTATAATGGCAGATGAACTTAACGGTTAGTCTTAAGGTCTAAAAGTCTATCCTCCACATGCTATTTCTGTTGTATTTCATATACTATTACAGTTTTTTTTATTAATATGTAATAGCTTTTATTTTCTCTATTAGTTTAATTTATGTGCTATTGTCATTTTTATTAGATTTAATTTTTTAATATTTAAGTTTAGCTTTATTTTAAACTTTAGTTATTCAGTAATTGGTAACACTGTGTAAAATGCATCTAAGGTACTTGAAATGCGTTTTATCTTTACATAGATAACTGTAAACAAAATATTAAATGTAGTATTATTATGTTTTTTAACTGTGGTTACAATTAGCCTATATATGAAATCATGCTTCATACAAAGTTTTATCCAAAATTTTATTTCATTCACTGAAAATTGTTTTAATAGTAGATTTGCGTTTATTTATTAGTTATAGTAACAATAGCAACACTGATTCTGTCCATTCTCACATAAACTGTCATTTCAAGCCATACATCATATACAAATTGGTTCAGTGCACTAAAAAGAAAGTAAATAATTTTTAAATCTATGTATATGGTCTTGTTTTCAGATATTAGTGAAAACACTGAGATGTTGACATTGGTGATCCCAGCCAGCTCAGAATCTGAGAGCGTCAATAAAGGTGGGCATCATGCACACTTGAACGTTTATAGATTTGATGGACAGCACTTGTAAATGTTCCCATTTTCTCTAAAAAGACAGCCCACCTTCACCTGTGCCCCCGCTGCCTGAGAGAACGCCAGAGTCTTTTGAAATGGCCACAGATGAGGGTAACGCTGTGCATGGATAAATATATATCAGATTTCATGTTCTCATTTCTTTGTAACTTATCAAATTATCTAATTTTTTTTAACAGATTTGGTACAAAACATAACGCAGGAAAAGCCAAAAGATGTTGTAATGAGATTTGGGAAGTCTCTAGAATGGTCTGGGCAATCAAATGAAGCTCAGACAGACATGAAACGATCCTGGTCCAGAAGCAAGGTGGGAAAGTTTTGCCTGATGAATCATTTTAGCATATTAATAGGAAACACCAAACAATATCTGATCATAAATAAAATTAAGCCTTTTTTTCTTCTACAGAGCTTAAAGCTTAGAATGTCGCTTCCTGGTAAGTCAGTCATATATATATTTCTAAGTAATAGATAAGCAAAATATTAAACCAAGCAAAATATGAATTCTGGCTACATTGTTCACACCTTCCTCTTTTTTGCTCCAGCATCATCTGCTCCACTCAGTCCTATTCCAATCACAAGTCACAGTCCTCCTCCTCTACTGTACAAACATCCTCAAGGTAAGGCTTAGCACGAATAACGTTAGCGTACAGTACAAATGTAATATACTCTGCAGAAATGTATACTGGTGTTAAAGCTAGGTGACATGCTAAGTAAAAACATGTTATATTTACATGTGCATATTGATGGCAATTTTAATGACGACAAAAACTTGACTGTACAACATTGCAAACAAAATACCATAAAAATCTTTAATTTTCCGAGTACGAAGATAGTAAGTTACAACATTAATAAACAAACGTTACCTCAGCTTAATGCTGGAGGTGTTCGCTCAAAATAAACACACTTTAGCGTCAAATATTTCATGATTAATAATGTTTTTGTGTTCACTTACCTCTTGTTTCAAAGATAGGTTTAATTATTGTTTAGGCGCCTGTAGAACAGAAGCATTGGAGCATAGAAACACCAGAGCGAATCTTCAGGTGGACGACAACGACGTACTTAAACATACACTTACTGGTCGCCACCTACTGGTGATAATGACTTAAAGAGAAACTCACCAAATATTAGTAATCCAAACGAGTCTTTTTATTGAATAACATTCACAGGAATTTATCGAAATCCCAACCAATTGTTTTCCATTCGTCTTCGATTTTACAATTTGACTCTCAATTCAACGCTTGGTCATGGAAGATATATCCCAAGATCTAAATATCTATAGAATATATATTTTCATATTTAAATGAGCTACTGGCATGCCTTGGGCAGTATTACCAAAGCACTGTCCATTACATGAATAAGGAACAAATGATTATATAATCCATAAGCAAAACAAGAACAGATCTGTAAAATAATTATAGATAGCATACTTTCTTTTGACAGAAACATTTTAACCATTGATTCTTGGGATTTCAAATTTAAAGTAGAATTTATAAGTCTTATAGCCTAGAGATTTATAGCAACACTGAGAATACATGTTTAATATACTACTTTTTCTATAACAACTAGTGGTTTAAGGAAGTTCTGACAGTGTCATTTTGGTTGATTATTTTAATATAGGCTATTTTTAAAATGTACTTCCTATTAAAGAGTTCATGCAAAAGCATCCAAGCACGTTTGACGTTTTTCTTTCAAATTAAAATGTCTTTTTGGTATAGGTTTCTGTGTACATTCTGGTACTTCTGAATGGGTTGAAGCTAGGATTTAGAACATTTAAAGTGAAAGTACTTATATACAACACATATACAAATCACTCAGTATCATTATCTCAGATGCCTTTTAGAGGACTTTGAGTCTGAACTATTATATTCTTAATTTAGAACCTCTGCTACACACCCCAACGCCACGTGAGCTGGTATTCAACTCAGTTCCTGAGACAGGTACTTTGTATTACATACTCAAGTGTTCAGTTTACAATCTCCAATATATATTAGCTGATTCAAATTACTAAACCATAATGTGGTTTTGTTTCATAAAGAAAGTATAACTCCGCCACTTCCTGAAAGGACCCCGGAGTCTTTTATTTTTCACACGGAGAAAGGTGCAGTATAAAGAAGTCACAGTATACAGAAAAACTTGATCTACATTTATTAACAAACCTGTTTTTTTTGTTGAAGTGTCCGACAGCAGCGCCCCCTGTCAGCCAGCTGAGGCAGAGCAGCAGAAACTGAGAGTGGGCACGTCTTCTGAATGGTCAGGCAGCTCCCAGCCCAGATCATTCCTGGAGCATTCTTTCAGCAGAAGCAAGGTTACTTTGTATTTGCCTTTATACTATTACTACATACTTTATACTCACTTCAGCAATTTTTTTGTCAACATTTAGGAGTAAAGCATATAGACACAAACTAAAAAAAAGAAATGGTGTGTTATGATTTTCCAATTTGTTGATCAGTGCTCGGCTCATTCTTGCCAAAATGTGTCATTTTCTAACAGAGCGTCAGAGCAAAAAGTTCAAAACAAGGTAGGCCGGTGTTTCCATTTTGTCCTCCCACACCTCAGTCACTAGTGTCATTACAACAAAACATGTACAGGCATATTTGCCCTCTCTCAAGTACACTGTAGTGTAGTGTTTGTCTCTGCGCGACAGAGATAAAGAGGCCACGCTATTATTGGAACTATGTGTGCACAGCTGTGTTTAATTTTACAGAGTCTCTATCTGTGGCTCCGCTGACTCTGCCTGTCGCTGTAACCATAGCAACTGGAGGACAAGGTGAGTGACAGCATGAATCCCTTAATGGTGATTGATGTCAGTTCATGAAACTGCATAAGCATTGCTACATGACCTTAGTTTAGCTTGCCCTGTGGCTAATACAGTAGAGCACCAGACGGCCCCCAGCAGCCAGCCGACAGCAACGAGACCAGCAGAGAACCAGCCAGACAAGAGTGGAGAGAAAACTTCACTGGTCACCAAGGCCAGGACCAAGGTTCACCTACTATTTTCTTTTTACATGAAAAGTGCATGGCATAATAAGCAGGAAACATTTAAGTTACTGATGATAAATATTCTGTATATATATTATTTTTTTCATTCCACTACCTTGTCAATTGTCAGTGTTAAATGTGAATGGCGTCTTACGTGAACAGTCCCTGTTGCTTTGGATAAAATATTATATATAATCTAATATATTATAAATGTCAACACATTTTTTTTTTCTTGCAGAGTATCAAGTTTTTGAAAGGAAAACAGAAAAGTATGTATAATAACCGCTTGCAACTAATTATAATAAAACAAACATGTTAAAGTTCCCTATTATGCCAAATAAAAGGTTGCTAATATTGTTTAATGAGTCTCTTAAAACAGGTTTACATGTATGCAAGGTCAAAAAACACTTTGAATTGAACATTATGTACCTGTCATTTCCAGCGAAAATAGCTCCGCCTCCGGTCCCGCCCCCAGCTCCTCCTTCAGGCCAGTCTCCAGCCCCGCCTCCGTCTGCTCCACCACCCTATGGTGCCGCTGTTGGGTTCTTATTTTGTAAGATATCGCCGCCTTTTTTAAATAGCCACAAGATGGAGCTACTTTATTTCATATTTTTCCAGTTCTCGTTGAATCCTTGCTTGTACATGACAAAGTGACACTTTTCCTACTCCACAGCTTTTGGATCTCGTTTTGGAAAGCCAAAAGGCCCACGAAATAAGCCAGGAACATGGGTGTAGTTCATCCTGAAGGTGAAAGAAAAGGAAAACAGCCTCACAGGACAGTTCAAAAGAAGATTTTGTTTTCTTTCGCAGTGGTTTTTAAAGGATAGAAGCACAACAATGGACCTCACTCAATAGATGAGCATATATATATAAAGATTGTGCTTTTGTCAATGACATTTTGTAAAGGTATAGGCTAATGCAATTTTTAAATACTGAAGCGGGTTGCAACTTTATGCAACTAAAATGTATGTAAAATGATTACAGATGTGTAACTAAAGACAATGTAATAAAGGGGATGAATGTACTGAAAAGTAGACACTTCCAAAATCTCATAGGTAACATTTTAATGTATTTTATAATATATAGCACAGTAGGTAAACAAGGTCAATCAAGCTTTTCTATGTCACATTACGTTGCATTTGGTGACAGGTCTATCTGAAAGGGACGGAAATGACAGAAGAGCGTGAATATCTGTTGTGAAGTTTGTTTTGTGACAGTATTTAACTGCTTTATCTTGTGTATTTTCAGTTTCTGACGCAGTAAAACGCTTGGTACACTCATAAAATGTTTTATTTAAAAAAATACAGAAAAAAGTCTATGCATTCCATTGCATTTTTACACAATTGAAAAGATCCACATGACAGTTCTATTAAATGTAACTTAGCATTTACAAAACATTACTTTGACTATGTCCATAAATGACCACCTAATTAGTCCGTGAAAATCATTGAAATCGAAAACCTTTATACAAATATCAAACAAGAGCAAATAATGAATCAAACACACAGAGCATGCCTTGATCCCTAAGTGGATTTTTCCTATATTACAAACGACCATCGAAACCTGATCAACACAAAAAAAAAAGAAAACTAGCTGCCAAAATTCTGAAGAAACATAGAACACTAAACATCATGTTTATTTCAATATAAGATGAAACCGTAAGGTATAAAAGCATAACCGTGTGATGCGGAGCGGAAAACATGTCTGAAACCGTATATATGGGAAGCTTCATTTTCAAATATTGGTGTGAAAGACACCAATAAAGACATCTTAAAAGGATTTTAAGTATCCTGGGTGAAAAGAATGAAATGATCTTTTCTTTCACCAAGCAACCTGTAACTAGGAAAATGCCTAATAATTAGGGAAAATTATTTTTGTTTAGGCTTTCACATCTGCTTGTATAATCTTTATTTTAAAAACTCTGGGAAACAGAAGAAGCAGATTAGTTTCATATTGCACGATTTTTAATTCTCTATAGGTCATTTACCACCAATTTGTCTTTGTTGGTGTTTGGTGGCCATTAAGATGGACACCTTTAGTTGCTTTTGGGGAAGTAGCATTTGTATCACGGAGTAAGTGTAATTTAATAATAATACATACCCAATCTTTACTTATTGCCAGACTTTATGAAATTCCATCACAATTAATGCTTTGTACAATTTGAATACCATTAATTAGCTTAACAGCAGACAATTAAAGACTCAATATAAAGGCACTCGTTTATAGAGGATGCATTTGATTAGGGAAAGCCATTTGATAATTTTGTTGAAACCATAATCAATGTAGACTGATTGGCTTGCTGGTGTGAAATTACATTCAAATCAGTCATTAGCAATACTTGGCGTCAACAGAAAAGCACAACTACTGCCCATAACCCTTTCAGAAACACTAAATGCCTGCTTTAAGACCTACTTATACAGAAGAAACACATCAACATGTGCAAAAACATTAGGGACACGCAACTACACTGTAGTGAAAGCTAGTTTGCAGTCATCCAAGTATCTGGGAAAGTCAACCTAGAATGCTTATCATAAATTACAACGGACTACTTCAGTTCAAACACACAGGAAACATGTGTTATGCAATAGCACTGGACATGTGCCTTCTGCTACTATACCCAGAAATAATGTCAAATGCTTGATTTTGGGTAGCAGGTTATGGGAAGAGCGATATATAATAAGAGTGTTCTTGTATAAGAAAAACAGAAGTTTATTCATGCCTTGATGATGTATATTACTGTGTTAATCGATATTTGCACAGACTGATTTTCAGAGAGAAAAATAAATCTAAATCAACAAATGAATTTAAAACGGCCAAAGCAACAAGATCAGTTATTTGGGACATTTTTTTTTTTAAAAAGTGGTGACAATGACAGACAAAAAACAAAACAAAACAGAAGTTCAAAACATCATACAAAAAAACAAAATATGATTTAAAAAGATCTTTCCATTGTGACTCTAAAACTACTCTAATAGTATGAGCAGAGTTGTGTAAAATCTGAATGGAAGCTTGTTGAGACGATGCACCTGAATCAAGAGACCGTTTCCTTTACATGAACACCAAAACCCAGTAATCTGAATGTACTGAATAGATTGCTTATAAAACTTCAAAGTAAAGTAAAAGGAGACTTGACCAAATGAAAAGGCATCAGTATGTTGCCCCTGAGTGTAGGTTTGGTTATTTACATTTCCATCTAGTTTTCTGCTAACATCCGGACTTGATGGAATACGTCTACCTAGTCGAAAATAAAAACAAAGCACAACGGCTTCTGCATACAATACAGACAGAAAACAAACAGGACAAATTAATTTATGACCACGATCTTAAAAGACTATTTTGGACACAAATAAATAATTAAAATGAACAAACAAATGAACAACTTTCTTGAGGAGGCCGAATTCCATTTCCTGCATACATGAGAGGTAATGCACAAGTTCCTCTTTGATAATTACTGCTATTAGTCATTCCAAAAATAATTTATTTTCCTTCAAGCGAACCAGAAAAAGCAAATGTCTCCCACTTTAAATCGATACCTACTCGCTAGTCTAGCTTAAATGTGTCAAATATTTCAGTGACAAAAAATAAGACTATTGTCTCTTTTAAGATATGATTGCCGCTCTCCACTTGTGACAGGCACTTTTTTCCCCTTGTATTTGTTTGTAGAAACCAATTAGAAGTTACCATAATGCAAATGACGGCCTGGGAAACAACATGAAAAGTCCCTCTTGAAATATAGTTTGTCTCATTTATAATAATAATAATAATAATATATCAACAAATATAAAACAATACTGAGTAATCAGCAAAAATATATTTCAAATTAAATACTTTGGCTGAGAAAAACCATAAAAGTACTCACGGGGTCATTTCCTTAACCAAACGCTAAAAAAGAAAAATATACAGTCTTCATCATATTTAGGCAAAGTCCAGATATTCCGTTTTTTACACTGTGGAATGTCAGTCAAGTCTGTTAGGCCGAGTAAAACCCCATCCCTCTGCAAAAGAAAGGATCTGGAAGTCATTCGGGGAACTCTGAGGACCTGCTGCCGTCGAGTGAGGAGTCTGATGCAGGCTTGGCGGGAGCCTGTGGAAGCATTTGCTCTGGTGTGGGCAAGGACAGAGGGCAGGGTGCTGATACAGGGCCGGCGGGAACAGTGTGGGCGGATTTAGCCTGCTGCGGAGGAGCGGGCTGAGGCTCTCTGGGTGGTGTTGCGGGCCTCTGGAAAACCAGTTCGTCCGTTTTGGCCACTCCACCTTGTGCCGTGTCTGCTTGTAGCTGCGCACAAGAGGTGACTTTGGTGTCCGGGTGAACAGGAGACGAAGAGGGGGGAGGACATGATGTGGAGCACAGGTCCTTGGTCTTAAAGTCCTTCGACTCTTCCTCCTTCTCCTCCTCGGAGTAGTACTGCTTTAGACGGATGTGCCAGGCGAGGCTGCACACAGCTGAGACGGTTTTGAACTGGTGGATCACGTTGCGAGGGATGAAGTAGATGTCGTCGTCACAGAGCTGCATGCGAACGTAGCGGATGCCCTCTCGCCGTAACTGGTTGAGTTTGGCGTCGTCCACCCACTGGACACACTGTTGAAAGAGGGGCATTATGAGAACGCTGACCAATTCTATACCAGTCTACCTGTTTATAGTCTCCACACAGTTCAGGATCATGAATAAGTTACTGCTTACCCAACACCACATGGCATTATCAGATCAGATTGTGATCTTGTGATATATATTATGCATTAGATAACTTCCATGGGAAACTATCATCATTTTTGGAGGAGAAAAAAAAATAACATTGTATAAAAGTCTACAGCCAAATCACAGCAAGAGTGATATTCAACATATGTAATAATATATGTTTGCCAAGTCTTGTACTTCTATTTAGCAGACAAATAAGTCTTTTTTGAAAGGAAAATGTGGTATACTATCAAATGTAAACAAAGTGGCTCAGGTTTCAATCCCAAATGCATGTTGAACTCCACAGCCCATGCAGAGATGAATTTTGCAGCATTTACTGTGAGCTGAGCCACTTAAAACACTGGATCATAAGTTGTGCGTGTGTCTAAATTTCCTCTTCAACATGCAGACTATATAGGCCTAGTCATATACTTAAAATACACAGTGCTGTGCATCAGTAAAATGTAAAATAAAGACGACTGAAAGCAATATCCTAGAAACTATATTGTCATTCCATACAAAAGTCCTGCTCAGTATGAGTTGTGCTTACACAACTTAACTTGCCATGCTAACCATGACTAATATAAACACACAAGCTTACAGTCTGTCCTGACACATTCCACAGCTCCTACCTGGGACACAGGTGGCTCATACAGGTCTAGCTGAAGCCTTTGAACCACCTCATTGAAATCCTCAGCATGAAAACAGACCACATCTTTAGTTATCCGTGGCCGGTCACTCCTATGGGAGGTGAGAACATCAAAGGTCAGTTTATGCATGGTTAATTACGTGCGGATTTTCGCATGTACTAGCATGTGCATATGTTTCCGCGTGGCAGATGGCTGCGCTCACCATTCCCCAAACTGCACTGCTTTCAGGACACCCACAGCTGCTGTACTCTGCCAGTCAAAACTCTGGCCAACGTGATCAGCGTGAGCTCGCGTCCGATCCTCGAAGAGCACCTCACGTGGTTCACTGGCTCTCGGGAGGTAGTGCAAGTTCTTGACCTCGTTCATTGATCTACAATCATAATGAAAGCGTTTTGTGAGCTTCAAACAGTTTTCATATTTAAAAAAAAAATGGTATTGAATTTGCAATTGATTCAATACCTTCGTCTCTTGAACGGAGATTTGGGCATATCGGCTGTGGGGACCATCTGCTCTCCTGGTCTCACCCACATGATGGGACCATCATCACTCTGAGACCTGCAGTCAAGCTTTAGGCTAGACAGGCTGCCCCATGGCAAAGTCATCTGCATAAACAAATTTAGCCAGGAAGTTTAGCCAGGAATTAGCCAGGAATAATTCATACTTTCAGACGATGGTCCGTGTAAGACTACAGCACTGTACACGGACCATAGTCTGAAAGTATGAATTATAGAAACAAATGGATGAAGAGTTTTCCTTTCTGTGCTGACAGGTTTTGTATAGAAACAGGAAATTGGGATGGAAAAAATTACCGCCATTATTCATGATTTGCAACTTGCTTTTATTGGAGTTACTGGCTGATTTTAGAGACACCAAATCAGCATGTTAAAATCATTTCTGGAAAGTCATGTGACACTTAAGACTGGAGTAACGGCTTTAACAATTGGAACATGGCAACATGGCATTCAGCAAATAAACATGGACAAGCGTCACAAATCTCCAGTTTTGATGTTATTAGGTTTTTAAAAGCAAAGAGATGCAAACAAAATTCTTTACATAAGTGTGCAAGATGACAACATTCATTTAGGTTCAAATTGAAAGAAATTTTGCTGGTAAACAGTGAATTGAAACACAATTTGCACTACAAAACACTGTCAGCCCAAAGCTGTGAGAGATTATGTCCTAACCTTCAGAAACGGAGACTCCTCAAGCATGTCCAAGAACTCTGGGAAGTAATCGCCCACCTCCTCATCTACTGCACCGACCAGACTGATTTGCCTCATGGGACCAGCTCTATATGTCCCAGAGCAGTACGTTCGGTTCACCTGCAACACAAGAGATCCTCAGATCAAGGAAACATCGTAACACACACCCTTTATCTTAGTGTGCAACAAAAAAATAAATAAATATCAACCAACAACAACTAAAAAGAACCTTCAGCATGTTTAAAGTTTGAAGATACAGAGATTCAATTTATGCAGAGAAAGATAACAATATTAGTGTTCACACCAAAATAACAATAATGATGGGTTTATTAAAAGTCAAAGCTGCGGTCATGTCGTTTGCTGCTTTAAATGCTCAATCTCTTTTAAGTCAGGTGGATTCTGATTGGCTGTCAATTATTGACATTTAAATTTTATAGTTCGCATAAAATTTATGATTTTAAAATTAATGAGTGCACGAGTCTTACCTGGGAGTGGAAGCTGGCAATCGTGGTGGTCTCAATGTCCTTTTTCCCAAGGATTTCCATCTTGACATGTGTATTTGGGAAATTGAAGGCAAAGTAGTCCAAGAAATCGGGTAGGTAGGCAGCCGCTCCGTGCACCACTGCTAACGCGTAGCGTGCAGCTCCTTTAGGATGTTCAGCAAAGGCGAGATCCAGAAACTCCTGGGCAAATCTTTCTGTTTCTTCCGGTCGCAGTAAAGACAGTTCATCTGCATAAGCGTGCAGAACAGATGCTCCTCCATTGGGCTGCTTTTCCTCATGGATCAGCCTGCTGAAGGAGGTGTCGGTCTGAAGCCATGAGCTGCGGATGAAGTGGTCTTGGTGTGAGAGGAACGTCTTCTTCTCAGCTTTGGGAGTGAGGAACTCATCTAAGGTCGGACACGGCTTTTCATCTTTAATGTACGCAAGCAACACAGGCTCTTCAGAAGAGGGCTGAGTATCTCCTGTCAATCCTGTACACAGCGTCTGGACCTCTTTGCTGTGTACACACAGCTTCTTGCCACGCTCATCTTCACGATGCCGCTTCTTCTTTTTCTTTTTCTTTAGAAGGTATTCCTCCAGGGTCTGGGTTTTACCATTCTCATTTTGGGGCACTAAAGAGATCAACAGATACAGAAGAACTTACAAAAACTATCGACTGTTGTTCATGACACAACATTCAGGTCTTTAACTATTTAAAAATGTAAACATGAAAAATGCCACAGAAATTATTTTGAGGCTTCTTGAAAGAAAATACTACTAGGTAATCAAGTCTCATTTACACTCTGGGAACCTTACAATAATTATTACAGTTGTTGTTATTACCCAACATATCAAATCCTATGGTAATCAGATGGTAATATGGTATTGTATCTTTACACAATGTTAAGGCTGCTCAGTGCCTGCTTAAAAATCTATGTAAAGACACAATGGCAAATAAAAGACAGGCTAAATTAAGTCTATTCTGACCCACATCAGCCTCTGGTATTAAAGCATACATTTGTTTTAGCTGTGTGAAAGCACATATTCTGTGCAGCAAAAAGCTTTCTATGTAATGACAGTTAAAAGCCAGTTTAGAAGCAACTTTGAAGCGTAAACGTGTCGATATAAATTACAGAGTTATTACCATATACAGTACATATGGCACCGCGAAACACTTAAAAAAAATCAACGTATTGTGTCTATACACATGGCATTGTTATGATATCGTGTTAATAAAAAAAACTAGTAGTATCGCGTTACTTATGTTTGAGAAATGTTACAGATAAGCGTAGTTACAGTGAGTTTAGTAAACATGACAGCTGTAAAGAGAACGTCTCTAATACTATGCATCGAAAAAAGTATTTAATTTAAACCACTTTGACAGCGCTAAAAAGTTTCTTTCTCAAAAAATGTAGTAATTCTGCTCATTTGCACGTACACTGAGCTCTATTGAATGGGGGCGTGCTCGCGCATGGGTTAGCAGCGGAGGCTAATGGCACTTTCTCCGCTCACTTCTCAAGTTGGAAGCCAGCCATGAATATAAAATCGTTTGGCTTCCTTTTAAACGGTAGTAAAAAGTTACCTTTCTTCTTCTTGCATTCCCCCACTTTTACATTCGCCTCGGCGTTTTCCTTCTTAGGCTTGAGTTTGACGTCCTTCTCGATGTGTTTGGGCTTGTTATTGGGGGTCTCGGCCTTCGCTACTTTAAGCGGCGTGAAAGTGAAGAGCGGGGAAGGCGGCAGGACCGTCTTCTGCGGGACGTGAGCCGCTGCTGGTGTCACTTTGCGCGGCGGCCATCCCGGAGGTAATTCTTTCTTGGAGCTGTGATTTTGATGATGGTTGGGATGGCGGTGTTGCACAGGTGCCTGCTCTTTGCTGAAGTTGCGCGCTTGGCTGTTCTGTTGTTGGTGCGGTGGATGCGCTCGTTGTTGGGCATGTTGTTGGTGGTGTTGGAGGTGATGTAGCTTTATTTTCTTCGCTTCCTTCTCCGCTCTCTCGCGCTTGTCATCGGACGGCGAACATTCCCGTTTTTTCTTCTTTTTCTTCTCTTTGGTAGCTTTGTCAAAGCTGTCCCTGCTCTTCTCCTCTACTTTGACGCGCAGTAGATCGACCTGTGCAGCCATTTTGCACGTAAATTTAAAAGGCTTTAAGAGGGACTTTTTGCGCATGTCTAATGGGAGCTGTAGTTCTCTTGTCCGTAGCCAATCCGAGCTCACGCGTTTGTAGTTTTCCCTCTAGGAGCGCGCATGCGCACAACCGGTAGCTTTGTGGGTAGTGATGTTTCTGGACCGCGGTGGTTCAAGGGCTGCGTGCGCTACTGCACGCACCTCGGCCAGTGACTGACGTCATGCTGTAGCAGCTTCAGGGGCTGGGCGGTTCCGTGTCGTTGAGAGGAGATAAATGCGCTCTGCGCTCTTACAACCAACAAAAGAGCAGCGCACAACATCCCGGAGGTAATAGTTGCACGGTGTTGGATTTCTGCAGTGGGCGTTTACACGGGGACGCTTTCTTGCTAATTGAGCTATTTTTGGTTGGTGTATGTATACAACATGAGTCAGACTGAAGTCTTCGGATATTGCGTCGCAACTGCCTGTTATTGGAGGCACGAGCGTCGCGTTTTTAAGTCACGGTGTCAAATTGAAAATAACCATGTCTGATTAGTGAACGAATCGTGAGTCGGATCTTTTCAATAACCTATTGAAACTGTTTCCAGAACTGTGCCGCTTTTTCCAAAGGCTCCAATGAAACCAATTGAGCTACTATCTACATTACAAGGTTATTGGGAAACGCAACTTTGGCACGAACTGCTCACGAATCGGTTTGTGATTCTTTCGATTCAGTAGAAGAAAATGTGTTTCTCTTATTACTTGTTTAAGTTAATTGTAGTATTTTAGTGTATATATTTAGGTTCTAAATTACCGTGACAATAGTAAATAAATAAATAAAAGAGTCGTTGAGTCGATTTATTAACTGGGTCTTTGATATGAACTGTTCGAAAGAACCTGTTCACGGATGTTAAGTGAATCTTTTCACCACTTTTGAGTTACACTCACTTAAATGCAACCAAACGTGTACTTTCACTCATGTTAAATAATGTAGGGAACCAGAAACTTAAAAGATCAAGAGGCATCTTTTCAGTAAATCTTTATTCATCAGTGCATGAACAGAAGGTCATGACCAGATTAATTTTTTAACCACTCTCTATATATATGCTTATACTCTCAATTAATTAAAAAAATAATGGAGCAATTTATAGATTTTTTTTTCTTGTTTTCCCCCCTCACGAAGGCAAGTTTTATACAGGTGCTGTACATTGTATTTTTATAAACATTTACAACTACCACAATGTAGAGACCACAAGGCTTTTTTTGTGTAAGATAAAGCAATGCAAGGCCACAGTATCATACATACAACCTCATGACATGAGATGCACTGAAGAAACAAACTACAAAAGGGTTGAGATTAATGATCAACGAAGCAATCATAAACCGTATTAGAAAGTATTCACATTTTTTTCATCATGACAAAACAAAAGCGTTATAACATATACAATGTTTGAATGATTTCTGCTCTGTCCGTATGGACACTCAATATTTATGGTATTTCAAAAATACTGTTACGAAAAGTTATTAGATGACGTTATATCTTGCATCTGAATCGGTGCTAATTGTTTGAGGCTTAAAGAACCTAATGAATAACATCCAACATGTTCGGTACATAATTCAGAGCTACATTTCCCTTAGATATAAAACAGCATCTTGACATTTAATCTGAAAGATACAGATGCACAAAGACACTTTGAAAGAATATGAATTCCCAATCTCGGGAAAACGATGTAGTATGGATCATTTGAGGTGCTAAAAAGAATAAGAAAGAAAAATATATGCTCGATTGGATAGTATGCAAAAATATATCTGAATTTCTCCCAGTTCTGCTTTACCTGCTAATGAGCGAACATTTGATCCCAAATGTACACACCTTGCCAAATGCTCCACCGAGATAAACTGTAAAAGCTATAGCATTGTGAAAAAATATGTTTGTTAGGAAGCCGAAAAGACGTTTCGACAAGCTGGAACACTAATAAGTGACCTGGCTCAGAATGGATACAAATATCTATACCTCTATACATGTATATGTTTATATCATCATTTTCATTTCAATAAATTACATATGGATCTTCATCAACACACAAGTAGTAAACAATATACTTAACCACAAGTTTCTGGTCTGTTAAAGAAGGATATGTGGAAAATTCACAGCAAAAAGCTGAATAATGCACAGCCTACATGGAGTCACTTCTCAGTACTGGATCTCGAGGACAGTTGCATCACTGGAAAAGTCTTTGTAAGGACATGCGGCGAATCAAAGATGGAGAATTAGGGATAGTTTATCCAAAAATCTATTTTGTCATCATTCATCGTTTCAGTGGACAATAAAAGATTTTATAGTCCACCCTACGCTATAGAAGTTGATTTGGTTACCAACATGCTTCAAAACATCATCTTTTGTGTTCTGTAGAGTCCTTCCAGTAAATACTGACAGAGTTTAAATTTTTGACTGAACTATCCCCTTATTTAAATGAATAACATATGTTTTGAACCTTCACAGAAAGGCATCCTTCATGTTACCGTCACAAGAGCAAAGCTGCAGTCTGATTGGCACAAAACAAAACCGAGGCTCGCATTGTTGGTGAAGCAAACGCTGTATGTTATCAGTGTAGATTGATAGTTATACAAAAAAAGACAAAATCCACAGTGATTCACATCAATAACCGACCCCAAACACATTAGACTCCATGCACCGGAGGCTGAACCCTTGTGGAGCTGGGCACTTTCCAGGGGCCTGGGGTTATTGGGGCTCTCTTGGTGGAAGGGTTCCCATTCTGGGGAAACTCTTGAGGGATGCCCTCAATGTCCTCTGGCCTGTCTCGTCCTCTAAGGTCCTTATAGTTGAGAGTACCACTTTCAGACCTCTGAGGTTCTGCTGTCTTGTCCCTCTGGTATCTGTCACTGCCACCTCTGGAGACCTCAGGTCTGGTTTCTCCCGTTTCCCTGTCATGCTTGTGCATAGTGTCCTCATCTTTGTATCTCCTTCCAGAGTTAGGCTTCAATCCCTCAGTGGCCTTTTGAGGCATTTCCTGTCTGATCCCAGTGTTTTCCTTCTTGGTCTTCCTGGGGCTTGCAGATCGAGGTTCTCGTTCGCTAGGGTCGTTCCTGTTGTCCATGTTTAGAGTCTTTTTTGGACTCCTTGAGCGTTCTTTCCCATCCTGTCTTCGAGGGAGAGTAAAATTGTCATTGCTGTCGCGAGGCATGCTTGGGTCGCTCTTTCTAGTTTGCTGTTTGGCTTCTCTGTAATGTTGATGAAGTTGTCCGTGCGAAGTGGGCAACGGGTCGAAGAAGAGCTCTTCGGGAGGAGAAGGTTTGACCTCAGGGGAGTGAGAGATGAAGGATGGAGATGCTGGTGTCGACGGCTCATTGGATGCAGAATACCTTGGAGAGTTTGCAGATGGACCTGTCATCATATCCTTAACATCTGAAAGGCAAAATGATGATTAGTGTCGGAAGATAGAGAATACATTTAAAACCATTTATTCTAAAGGTGCACTCAGTCTGTTTTTAACATGTGTTTTTTGGTTAATAAGATATCTTTATTGAAAAAATTAGGAATACAAATTTTATGAATAAATATAAATTAATAATATACATTTTAATATAATAAAAAATTATGATAGAAAGTGACAGTAAAGAGAAATACATCATTTATTTATTTGAAATAAATGCAATTCTAATAAAACAATTTATTCCTAAAAATGAACACTAATATAATAAGAATAGAATAATTTTCTTCTGCACCAATTTAGCATATAAGAATGATTATGTAATGCTGAAGACTGAAGTTATGATGCTGAAAATTCAGCTTTGGCAACGCAAAAATGCACATTTTAAAATATGCTAAAATAGGGAAAATATTATTTTAAATTGTAGTGCTATTTCACAATATTAGTTTTTTTTTCTCACTATTTGTAACTGAATACATGCAGTCTGGGTGAGAAAAAGAAACACTGGCTGCGTTTTATTTATTTAGCCTTATTTGTTTCTCTGTAATAACCTGTCAAACATATTTTAGTCAACATTATATTCTGTAAATAAAAGAAAAGTGAATTAAATATTCTGTTGTGTTGGTCAGTTGTTATACTGTAACATTGTGATGTGAATTCAGCCATGATCACTCCGTGATTAATTTAGACATTAGAAGAAACCGTATAATAACAGGGAGAATACACATTAAACAAAAATGGGTCATCCATGTCATCTAAATATGGTGGCCTTGCTCCAAGTAATATTAAACATCTTTTATCAGATTATCGATACAGTATAACTAGAGTGAATGCACATAGTACTTTGTTAAATATGTATTTCTAATGTGTTGTTCATTTCTTTCTGTACAACTTTTTTTTAAATGAAGAAGTTTAAACATTGTGAATTGGATTTGGCAAATCTACTGAATAAAACTGATAGGCTGAACATAATTAACCTGTCTTCTGAAATGCATTTCAGCAGAGACATTCTCAATTAAACTGTCACAGTTTTCAGTCTTCGGTGGCTTTTGGCCTCCAGATACAGTGACACGTATCAAGCAGCTGAAACCGACTATGAGAAAGAGTCAGACCCAGAATGGCAAAGTCGCAATTTTCTCTCGAGATAAAATGTCATGCCACAAGATGTGAAGCAACAAGAGCCAAAAATTAAACCAAGCCGGTGGCTCCTGATATGGGTTTCAATTTCTTTCTCATTTAACTGTCTTGTGAGAAATATATTTGGTCACATATTTAGTCTCTAAGATTTACCCAGGATGCAACATTAAGAAGCGGTACTCCCAACTAAGGGCATGTGAACTCCAGGGGGTTCATGAAAAGATTATAAAATGTCAACTTACAGATAAAAGTGCTGTCACTGAATAAAATATCTAACCGTGATCAGTGTTATCCCAGGTTCACTTCTATAATGTACTTAATCTAAAAACGATTTCTTGACTGCAACTTAATATAAACCAAGTGTGCTCAACTGTGTTTTTTTGGGACAACATAAATATGAAATATAATGTGTTTTAACATGCCATCTCTGTATTAAAAAAAAAATAATGCTTGTAACTCATAGTATTCTCCAGCGACATTTTTAAATACAGAAATATTATGTTAAAAGCACATATATATTGTGTCCCAAAATAGCACAGTTGAGTACACTTAGTTTATCTTAAAGATGTAAGATTTTTGTAATAAAATATCCCAAAAACACTTGCACAGTGAACTTACATTATCTTCAAAAAAGATTCAGATGAAGCATTTCTTCATTTTATATACTTACTTGAAAGCAACAATTTGTGTGATAATTGTTTAATAAAATTGCAAACAAGACTGAACAAAAAACAGGAAACTGCTCTAGAGAAGGGCCGATAATCACTGCATGTAAATGGATCGGCAGAATTCTCATCACTGACATTTCCTTCAGAAGCAAAAGGTTCATTTCAAGGGAAAATGGTTGATTTTTTCAAATGAAAGGGAAAGAAGGGTAGAACTGCACACACACACAAAATAAGCATAGAGGAGGAAAGCAAAGTTTACCAAAGTTATTAGGGACAGACCAAGAAAAGCAGAGAAGCCTTTAGTGATGCTCTGGTTTCATGTGGAAGCACAGTGTGGAGGAGGAAGAGTTCAGACCTAAACCAGGAAGAGAGAGAGAGAGAGAGAGAGAGAAAGAGATGCATAGAACAGTGCCCAGACAGAGAAAGAAACCAGCAAAAATTGAGACAGGAAGCAAGAGTGACAGCAATGCATGAAGATAGGAAGATCTGACATAACATGCATATGACCCACATACCCGAACCATAGGCCTCATTCACTAATAACTAAATACTTGTGTATGGATTCACCTATTTTTGCAATTGGTTTTGGATCCATATGCATGCAATGTTCAGACAATACAAAGGTAAGTGTGATGATAATAGTAATATTTCAGGTGGTTATACTCTTATTTTGTAATAATATCCTGAACAAGAGTATCCATGTTGCATGAAGCACCTTTAGAAAACACTCTATTGAGAAAAGATAACCGTCACAATACATTTTCAATGGCTTTTGAAACAGCAGTAGAAAACAACCCCATCTCCAGAAATTGATTTGTTTCTCAGAGGGGAACATGCCGGCTTCAGGGAACTGATTTTCCTCGGTTCATGAAGCAGACGGAATTCAAATGAGTGCTTCTGCACTTCTGAACAAATTTAAAGAGGAGGTTTGCTATGGAAAATGTTTCTCTCAACTATGTCGGTACACTGGCCTGTATTGTTTGAGAGGTCAGGTATTAAATAGACTCACTATGATCAGGAACCAGGCCCAGTCCAGGCCTCAAAAGCAGAAGCACTTTATTTCCCCCGGCCTGGATGAGCTCAATGGCCCGTGTGTGTGTAATGCCCTGCGTGGGTTCACCATTGATCTCCACGATCTGATCTCCCACCTGCCAGGTCACAAACACAGTCATTTTAACAAGAACCACTGACAAGATCAATAAAATGTTCCAAGGTAAAATTTGTATTATTAGTTGCATAGTTCAATTTTTATGCATAATTTTGTATCATGTATTATTATAATAATAAATAGTTAATAGGGTCAGTAAGTTTTTTTTTTTAAAGAAATGTATATTTTTATTCAACATTAGAAATGTCTTTACTGCGACTTTAGGTTATGTAATGACAGAAAAATATGCATTTCAAAGAAATGTTGTTATTATGTATAGCTATATATTATCTATCCAAAGAATCCTGAAAAGTGCATCAGGGTTTGTTGAATGTTTTCAGCATTAATAATGAGAAGAATGTTTTCTTAAGCACCAAATCATGTGACACTGATAGTAAAGCTCAGTATTTACGAGCCATTGCTTCAGTCTTCAAAGAAATAAATAATATTTATTAAAATAGAATACAGCTATTTTACAATACTACTGTTTTCGCTGTTGTTTAAATAAACAAATATTAATAATAGGAATAATTAATAATAAACAAATTAAAATGATCTGCATAAAAGTACAGCCTTGGTAAGCATGAAAGACTTTTTTTTTTTTTTTTTAAATCTTACCAATCCCAAATCTTTGACAGTATTGCATTATATTATTTTATATAATTAAGTAAAACATTAAGCATTTTTCACTGTTCCATTTCTTATTATGATGTGATTCATCTATTATAGTAAGAATATCTTGCAGTTCTTTGTGTGTTCTGTGTTAATGTCATGGGAGCTCACATGTATTCTGCCATCTTTCAGTGCAGGACCGTCCTCAGCTAGTCTAAGGATGAAGAGGCCCATGTTATACTCCTTCCCACCTCGCAGACTGAAACCAAACCCTCTCTGTCCTCTCTCTAACTCCACAGGATAACAGCCCTGAAAAAGAAAGATATCAGTTACATAGTTTGCATATTAAAATAAACAGCTCAACACAGCCTGAATTCAACTTTACATTTAATTGCACTGTAGATTTACTAAACTACTCAAATATATTATCACACATTCCTTGCTTTCCTCTAAAACACTAAATACAGTACATCACAACATCCTATTCTGAGCGCAAACACAAACTGCTCTACCGCACCTGTCAGCACTAATGAGAAACGACGCTTGATTTGCATATCTAGCATTATATATGACTTATTTTGCAAACATTTCCTCTATTTTATAGCTCATTAAGTCACCGTAGCCTATAATATTAATCCTTAAGGTGACAAAGCCTTCCATCTCAAAGTTTTAAATTTAATTTAAACTTCAGAAAACGTGGCCTGCATGAAAATTAAATACTTAAGTCAGCTGCATAATAATCTGTGAACTTTATTACTGCACCAATTATTACTTGAAGAACTGCTGTCGTCTCATTTACATCTCACCTGCTTTGGTCCTGAGGTGATGGCCGTCCCCATCTCACCCTGCGACTGGGATTTGTACTCCGCTCGGGCCATAGTGTCCTTCTTTTCCTCAATTTCAACACCATTCCTAAATGACAATTAAATGCTGCTTTAGGGGATTTAATGAACTGCTGAGCAAAATAAAAGCATCTCTCTTCATACAATGCCATGTCATCCAGCGCAGCTAAGAGTGGTTTTGTTCGTGAGAATGTGCAGTTCAAAATTGTAATTTGCACAAAGAGGCTGAGAGTCTCTCTTCCGGACCTCTATGGTCTGCGGAGGTCATTACATCCTTTTGTTGGTCTTAAGCTTCGACAATGTCTTCCCCTCTTATATGAGCCTTGACTGTGAAGCAAGTTCACAACAAGTCTACTCAATTTTATGCTGAAAAGAATGACCTGCACCATGTGCTCAAGACTGAAATGAAAGGAGAGGTCGTGAGCATTCTTGACAGAGGACAAAATGGAAAGAGGTAATTGGAAAGATGTAGAAGTGGAGAGGGCAGGGTGTCATGATGCGTAACTTTATCATGTCAGCAGGGGCACTGTTAAAATACAAGCTATTTTAGCTGTAGCATTATTTCCTAATAACAGTAGGCCTGTATCTTCGGGGCTCCTAAACCACACAACAGTTTAATTTGTCTACTAGGAATGTCCATCCACCGAATGCACACAAGCAGTCCGGCGTACATTTTCAAATATTATTTATTTCTGTGAAAGCAAAGCTCAATTTTTATGATCCTTCAGAAATTAATCTATTATTGATGATTTGTTGCTCAGACAACATTTCTTAAAATGATCTAAAATACAAATTACTCTTTAAATGCTTAGGTTCAAGCTTTAGGGCTAGTAATATTTTATTTTTAAATAAATTGGTATTTTACTCAGTTTTCAACTTAGGAAAACATATTCAATTCCAATAAGAAATGTTTCTTGAGCACTAAATCAGCATATTAAACTCTATTAGAAATAAAAAAACAATTGATTTTGGATTTTAATTGTGCTGATTAATATTTTTGTGGAAACCATTTATTTATTTTAGGATTCTTAATTTAAAAAAAAAAGTGTTGGGTGTGGGGGGTGGGGGGTGTTGGCTTATTTGAAATATAATATGAATCTTTTATAACAAGTGTATTAACTGTAACTTTTGATCAACTCAATGTATCTTCGCTGAAAAAAAAAATCCTCACTGACCCCAAACTGAACAGTTGTGTACATGTATCACATAAGAAACTTGTCATAATTTGCTATAATTTAATCAAACATGTCAATTCAATCACATTTAAAATCACTGAATTGTTTTTAGATGTTTTTTAATTGCCATACTAATTTCAAACTGATGAATGTCACATAATAAATACTGAAATCATGTTTAAATGATCATAGCTCTTAGGAAGTAATCATCAATAGCCATACATCCCGTAAAATGTGTGCATGTTATCTGTAAGGACTGTGTGTGTTGTGATTGAACTGGCCGTCAGGATGGAGCTTGTACCTGTCATCTCGGCTGGCAGGCTGCTGTCCCACGGCTCTGTGCTGGGAGGCTGGGCTCTGCTTGGCTGAACTAGTGCCTGACGGCGGTCCGCTGTGTTCTGAAAAGTAAACAGGATTATCAAAAACACACAACTCCATCCCAAGTTTCATTTTCATTCCTTAAAGTCAAATGCTTTAACAACCCGTTTGTTACAGAAGAAAAATGTCTGCATTCTACTGCTTCCTTCTACGAGCTCGTTGTTCACCAGAATAATGAAGAGAAATGATATAGTTTCCTCAAAAGCTTACCCTCCTCAGGCACCACTGTGAGGGTAACCGCATTCCCAGCTTCTTTGATGAGCTGCACAATGTCATTGTGGGACAGCTCGATAATTGACTGACCATTCACAGCAGAGATGCGGTCACCCACTTTCAGCCGACCGCAGCGGTCTGTGGGACTGCCGTCTATGATGCGACCAATCTTATGTGGGATAACTGAGAACAGACAGAGATCAATGCTTATTGTATTTATACATCTTAGACATACTGACACACTAGAAGCACTACAAGAGCTGAAATAGTGATAACTGCTTTTTATAAATAAATGGGATTATTTTCAAAGATGTACAGTCGTGTCACATGATCAGGAAAAACAGCATGCATTACATGGTACATAAGAAATAGCACTGAAATGTTTTCAAAACAGCGTATTTTTGAAGGATCATGTGACAGGGAAGACTGGAAAATTCAGCTTTGCATCACAGGAATAAATTACATTTAAAAATAAACTGATATTTCACTATATGAACATTTGACTAAATACAGGAAAATACACCCGAAATACATTTTCAACATCGCAGCATAATTTCACAAATAAATCCTACAAGCGTTCACATTTGGGGCTAATGGTAACAGGCATTATCTCTGAATAAGGCTGTTTGTTACAGCTCTGGGTTTATCAGGGTAATGCTTCACAGCTAAGCTAGTTTTGATTGTATTATTGTAATTGCACTGTACAGTATGTCGCTCCTTCGACAGACGGGATGTAAGACGTAATGTAGACTTCAGCTGCAATTTCAACAATGTTATGAGTCTGAGCAGAACTTTCTGTCGTGTGCTTTCAGACGCTGGCAGCAAAGTTGCAAAAAGCTTAAAAATTATAATGGGATGAGAAAAGAAAAAGACAGACAGAGACACAAAGAGAGACTAATGGAAAAAAGCATTGAAAGTCATTTCTAACCTCCAGGCGGAGGCTTGTTTTTAGAGGTGAGGATGACGAATCCGAAGCCCTCGTTGTCCTTGCGCTGAAGAGTGACGTCGTAGGGCTGAGGGTGGCTGTGGCCAGACACCTCGATGTGGGGTGGTTTGGGTGAGCCGTTGACCAGTACTGGAGCATGTGGGGCTTGAGGCTGACCCCCATCATCTCCCTCTCTTTCTGCTAAAGTATAAGCAAGATTCAGTATTTAAATCAACAAAGACTGTGCAAAGGCTGTACAATGTATACAATAAAGTAGTATTTAATTTACACATACATATCAATATAATATATATATATATACACACACACACTTATTTATATATTATAATGTAATTCTCCACATAACAATTGGATTGTTTTTGTATCAGTGCTGATCATTTTCATTGTTCTGGCAGAGTGTTTGGTCATTGGCAAGTAATACTGTTTTATAGAGCATGTAATAATCATCAAAGCCTGATTTTGCTTTACTGGTGCTAATTTTAAACATCCACCTATTGTACTGTTTTTTAAATAGTTTGCCCGATTCTATCTGGCTCTGATGATTAATAAAAAACAATTGGCAAAAAATCTCTACCAATGCTCAACATGAAGTAAAACAAACGAACAAAATCCCAGTGTGATTTAACTAAACTGAAAGGGAACATTATGAAAGTGTTGAAAAACTGCTACGAGGCATAACGCCACATTTCATAATGGCTTTATAATTGAAGTTTTTTTCCCCAATTACCAAGTGTATGCTGTCTCGAGGCGTCTTTCTTTTATAGTTACTCAGCGCATTGAGTCATTGTTTTGTTAACACATAAACGTCTTCTGCTTTGACTGAAAACAGTGGTCATTAAATTTTGATTTTGTGGTTATTATTTTATAGCCGAACTCAGCCCTTTACTCAGAACTAATTGAGCAAAACGCTCACTTCTCTCAGGGAGTGGATCTTTTTCCAGACATCACTGTCAGATACGGCTCTAAACCTCTCGAGGATGTCTAAAGCTGTCAGAACATAAATACAAGCATGCAGTTCTCACACGGAGACACAGCAGCAGGGTACGAACCTGGATAGTTGAGCTTTCTGCGCACAGTCAACATCACCTGCCCGTTGCGGGCAGCATTGGTCATGAGCTCCAGAACTTGTTTGTGAGATTTGCCTTTGACGGGAACGCCGTCAATACAGATAAGCTCATCTCCAGCCCGCAGACGCCCGTCCTTCTCTGCAGCACCCAGAGGAACAATGGCACCAATGTACACCTAAATAGAGATGACATGGTTAAAGGTCGCATCATTTACCATTGTGACAATCAAAGCATGTCAACACTCACTGGCTGATCTGGTCCTTCTCCACCCAGCACTCTGAACCCAAATCCAGTCTCTTGGTTCCTCCTGATAAACACGTCCAGTTCTTTAGTGTTGGCGGCTGGAAAAAACCCCCCAGTAAAATTAGCTGGCAAAAAATGTTTCACATGTTCACTACTAGTTCTCTAGAACTCACGTTTGCTGTCCAGCATGGCTTTAGACTTGAGGTAGAGCTCAGATGGGTCCATTTTTGGGGAGTTGGAGCGGACGGCATGAGGAGGAAAGGGGAGGGACTGGGGTCCAGGCTCAGCCGGACTGGGAGTTTCAGTACTGATGGAACTGGTGGCAATGTCCTGCTTCTGGGCACTGGGAATAGCTGGAGTGATCTTAATGAATAGATGGACACACACAGCAACAAACATTACCAAATATTCAGCAGCTATACAGCACTTCATAACATAACACTATCCCAAACATGGGCGTCTCTCAATTTGAAAGGGAAAGTTCACCCTAAAATTATATTTCTGTCATCATTTACTCATCCCCATGCCATTTCAAAACCTTTGTATTTCTAGATCTGCGTAATCAAGTACTAATCAAGCAGAAATGTCATTATTTTTAATGCAGTCACTTAAAGCGTGTCCTTATGACTCACATTGTTTACATCTGTGTTGAATACAATGCCACACAAACTGCTGTGAGACATAATCAACATTAGAGCCTGTATGAGAAACACTCGTGTGAGAAGCCAAATGGGAAGCGCTCCTGAGGGGCCTGCTGACTCAGCAGTGATGTTCGCTGCAGAAGCTCGTGTTTGCCTTGAAGTGATTTACCACATCCTGCTCTTAAAATAACATTATAGCGTTTGGCACTTGCCCTGTGAATAATGTACGACTGCAAGGAACGTGCATCGCTGAAGAACCCAGAACGACGACGATAAATAATTCATCCTGTTTCATCTTCATTTCATCAAAATTCCCTAGTGTGTCTAAATTAAATCCCAAAAATTAAGTAATTAAAAGACATTTAGCTGAACTTACAGGTTTCAGAGACTTCACGGGGGATGTCTGACCTGCAGGCACAAACAGATGTGAAGAGGGAAATGAGAATGAGCAAGAACAGTTGAAGAGGTACGTTTCAAGACTATATAATTAGACAGTATCATTTATTGCGGGAAAGGGGCAATTCATCAGTTTATTTAGTACATTTAAAACCTCTAAAAGTAAAGTGTGCTAGTTTTGCGACACTAAATGAAATGATTATTTCAAACAGGTTGACGGAACACGCTGACTCCTCCGTCATTGGTCAGATAAACAGATAGCCCCGCCCCAAACTCATGGCATTGGCTGAGCCAAAGTTGAGATGGGATGTTTAAAAGTCATCCTATAAATGGCTTTCTATAAGCATTGAACAAGCTGGAAAAGGATTTTAGCAACTGTTTTTCTGCACTCTTCACTTCCAAGAGCTTTGCGGAATATTAATCACGTCAGCTTTTTAAATTGATAAAAAGTGACTTTTCTTTTTAAAAAATTAGGTAAACCTGAACTTTCTATTCACCAAAGAATCCTGAAAAAGCATCAGTTTCCACACACATAAATTAGCACAACAGTTTTCAGCAATAAAACACTAATAAGAATTATTCCAGCAGATTAGAATGATTTCTGAAGAACAAAATACATTTTTTTAACATAATATGTAATAATTTTTTCACAAAAGGTACTATTGTATTTTTCATCAAATAGATAAAACCTTGGTGAGAATAAAAGAACAACAGCAAAACAAAAAATCTTTTTAGTTTACAATAATACAATGAAAAACGTAAAAAAAATAAAATAAAAAAAATAAAAATCAACACTAGCCACTAAGGGGCAGTATACTCCGCAATGCATTTACTTACACTGGAGAAACATATATGAAGACATAATATATACACAATGATCAGTGGCAGGCATGTTTAAGTACAGTATGTGTGTGTGCATGATAAAACCTGCATGTTAACTCTAAATACCAACAAGGCCTAGCTGTCTCTCTCTATATTTATATATATATAAAGCAAAAAACAAAAAAACAATAACTATGAAGAGCATTCAGTTTTATGGTACACTGCTCTTTGTGCAGATTTTGAGCATATAATCATGTTTGTATAAGTCAGAGAAGAATATGAAATCGCTTGACCTTTTGCAGCCACAATCCTCTACGCTGTGACAGCTGAAACTTGAAAGTAAGTGAACACAGAACCTGATATTTTCACTTGGGCTCCAGACAAACCACAGACTAAACGCAATATAGATCTGTGTGTATAGCCACTATATGCCTGATGCTGTGCATGCAAATACAGGATTAAGTTCAATTAAAACATTGTAGGGTTGTTTTCTCTGAGTTCAGGAGTAAAACTGGAGTAGCAACTCTCATGCATATCAACTATTGAGAACGTGTCCATAAACCACAGCAGGAGTCGTAGAGACTTTGTACTCAAATTAAAAATGACATCACTTAATCACCCCAGTAACCTGCTGTACTAAGCCTGCGCAATCCATTTTGGGTGTTACAGAGTGTAAGCGTGAACGTTTTTTCCTTCAGGCGTTAACTGTATTATAGTGATATATGATGATGGGTCTCAGTAAAATGTGAGGATCTTTCATGCACAAACACAAGTGTCTATCTCTTTCAGCTCTCACCCTCCCTGCTATGTCTCTCGCTTTATTCTTCTTCACACATCTTCAACTTCAATAACTGTAATCACAACTTTAGCTCTTAAAGTTCTTCTTTAAAAGTTATTTAAATAGTTCACCAAAAATGTCACCATCGTTTATTCAGGTGGCTCATGTTGTTCGTAATGTGTAAGACTGACTTTCTTTTTGTGTGTGCAAAATTTTCCAAACTAAATGTGGACCAAACAACATTAGACTCTCTTTAATCCCTTTGACTTTGACTGTATGGAGAAAACAAAAGCTGTCATTTTCCAATGGAGAATGCTAGAACCACAAATGACCCTGGACCACAAAACCAGTCATGTTAGCATGGGTATATTTGTAGCAATAGCCAGCAAAGTCAAAGAAGTTTTATAGTCACTTCAACAATATATAGCAGATTCGGCACACAGTGAGGAGAAACAACCTTCCTCCTAGACCAGAGGTGCTACACAGAAGTACAGAGACACAGACATACATGGAACTAAACATGGAGTTAAAGGAAAATTTAAATAAAAAATGTAGAATTTAAAAACAAAACAAAAAGATATTTAAGGCTAAAGATTTAAGACATAAAGATATAAGACATTAAAGATATACTTAAACTATGCTAATCTCTACATGTGCAACTATCCTAACGCATACAACAACAAAAAAAGCAATGCACGGTATGAGTCGAAAATATTTTTCTTTTATGCCAAAAATAATTAGCATATTAAGTAAAGATCATGTTCCATAAAGATAATGTGCAAATCTTTATTTTTTGATTAGAAATATGCATTAGAATTTCATTTGGAAATGATTTTCCCATTATTTCGATTTTTTGCAACCAAAGATTCCAGATTTTCAAATAGTTATATCTCAGCCAAATATTATCTATTCCTACAAACCACACTATAATAGAATAATGGTCCAGGGCCACAAATGAAAATAAAAAAATCTAAATCTAAATATTTAAAAATCTGCTATAATGTATTATGTGTTATTTGTCATATTTATTAATAGTTTTTATGAATACCAACCAAGCAGCATTTCTAAAGTTATTTTATTAATTAATTTATTAATTATTAAAGTTTACCTATAATTTTTTATAAGAAAAGACCTAAAACTGAAACAAAGATGAAAATTAAAACTGAAAATATATAATTTTTTTAATATATAAATACTAGAGAAGCATATAAATAGCTTTTGTGGGCAACAGGGCAACAGACAATGATCTTGCATCTTGGTATTCGAATCCCAACTTTGAGTTTCAAAATAATGAAAGAATATTAGTTTTTGGATGAATTACCCCTATTAACTGTCATTAGAGCCAGATGAGGCCTGCAATAGGAAGAAGTCAAAATAAATAGGAGTAAATAGGAACTCTCTCCATTACTCACCTCCTCTGAGCACCAGGACGTTGACCTCGCTGCCCATGGGCAGGTCTTTGAGGATGTCCACCACCTGCGCATGGGTGAGAGTTTGCACGTTCTGCCTGTTAATTTCCTTTATCACGTCCCCCTTCAGCAGACCTCGGCACCACTGCGCATCCAGAATCATCTTCACTTTCTGACCCAGCGGACAGTCTGCGATGGCAAAGCCGAATCCGCTCGGCCCCTTTACCAAAGGCACGCTGACCAGCTCGGGCTGCAGCAGGGTGGTGTCTCCTGCCTCTGGGTAGCGTCCGTTGGGCAACGCTGCAGCTGGATGTCTTCCATCTGTGTTCATGTAATGTAGGTCCTGCACGGAGGGGGTCCCGTCTGAATGAATGGGCTGCCCGTCCATTCCCGGCATAGGAGGTATTATGTCGCCTGTGCCCTCTTCGCTGGAGTTGGTGTCCTCTGGCAGAGGGTAGCCACGGCACAGGACCATATCTACATACTGATTCACCGGAATGGACTGGAACATCTGGACCACATCTGCATGGGTCTTTCCCAGCACGCATGTACCATTTATGTCCACTATAACATCACCTAAATGAGAGACAAAGAATAGGTATGAATGAATGAGCAGCTGTGTGTAGCATCTTTAGGCAAAGTTATAATGTCTTACAAAAGATTGGTTCTGACAAATTTTAATAACAAATCTGTTTAAAGTTCACTACTTACCCCAACATTTTTTTAACATGCATTTTGTGTTTTATCTTAAAAGCATTTTAACATTAGATTCAATGGTAATCATTAGTCAAGTTTCTCACACACTTTTTAAACAGTTGGACACCTTTTCATGGCCAAAATTGCCAAAGGCAGGCCTGAATTTATGCTTCACATATAAGTGTTTAACTACCATTTTTAATAGTTTTGTGTCACAGTAACAACATGGTTTTGCTTTCAACAGAATATACATTTTTATCATTTGAAGTATTTCCTATTCATTCCTGATGCAAAGGCTTTTTCAATTTGCTAATTCTTTACAAAATATAAGATAAACTTGTATGCATCTAGTATCAACAAAAAGTTCATAGCCCTAATTATAACTCAATTACATCTGATATCTGTGTGTTATGTTTTAGTTCAGCGACATGCTAACATTTGAATCATGCACTTTTGAAGACTGCTGTTTTGTGTGGGTTGTAAATGACCCTTATAATTGCTGTCTATATGAAGCCTTTTTAAATCAGTCTCTAATAAGATTCAATTTTAGTAAGCATGGTGTCTTTGAAGCTATCTGACTGTGTATAAAGACAATAGGCAGCAAGGCCTGGAACATGGCCACTGTGTCAATTTGAGCGCAAATACAAATCCTGCCAGTGTGTTTAAACTGTTCATTTTGATTCCAGCAACGAGAGCTGTCTTGGCTCCTTCTGTTCTGTTCAAGAGGAAGTGTGTATGAGTATGATATGCAGTGATGAAGAGGCGCGTAACCATTACTCCAGCTAAAGTCAATGATCCGCTCAGTTGGTGCAGTCTATCTAATGAGAAGTGTCTATTGATCAATGCAGAGGACGTTGGGGGATTTCTGCATCCTTTTCTACTCCCGACCAATCAATGGCATCCTTCCAGGTTCGCTCCTTGAAAGTGACTGTTCTGACCTAGACATCCTGCTGCTTATACAGAAATATTGTCACGGCGCACACAACCTGTCAAAGCGCCGCGAGTGTCAACATTTCATTCAGATGATCATAGCCATGACGGTTAGTTACAAAGTTACCTATAGTTAGTAGATTGTCTAAATGGAAAAGTGTAACCATAAAATCTATTATTCAAAGAATGTTCAAATGTATCTCTGTTAACGCACAGCACAGCTGTCTTCAAATGATTTCTGAAGAATCAAGTGACTAGAATTATGGCTGCTGAAAATTATCACAGAAATAAATGTTATTTGAAAATATAATAATAAAATTGTAATAATATTTCACAATGCTGTTTTTATTTTATTTCTGTTTTAGCAAACACATGCAGTTTATCTATTATTGTCATTTTATCTTCTTGAATTAATCCCGCCCCTATAAAAATTAAACAAACTGCTGTTGGCTGCTTTCAATGCCAATCCGATAGTCTCTTACTATTCGTAAGAGCTATTCGTGTCCAGAGTAAACATAAACCTGGACCAAACTTTATGCTAAAGGTACCAAAAGTCTGGGGATACAAGACAAAAACCAAATGAACGAAAGGAAACAGCGAGAATCCACAACTACGATTACTGTTTTTCCAGGTCAGAAAGAGGCTCATATAAACCCTCTATGGCTTTTTTGATAGCTTGTTGACCAAACATAAAAATTTGCATAAGGAAATTGGATGCAGATGAATCTACCCTTCAGCATGCCTCTTTGAGCCAGCTGAAGCCTTTTTATTGCACCAGAATTAAATGTATATCTCGGTTAAAATGTTTTACAATTTATGTAGAGACCGATGTCTCCAGGGAGTTGAAGTATACAGGCAGTTGTTTCTTCACATTGTAATGGAGGGTAGTGAGTGTTAGTATAAGCGCTGCAATTATCGCCAAACGCAACTCTGCAGGAAAGCCAGCTCCCCTGATGCTCACCCACTGATTCTGATTTATTTTATCGCTATCTGCGCGATCCTGCTGTGGGCACTTTCACAGGATTATTTACTTGGAATCTAGTAACCCTGCAATGCTCCAAGAAATAAATACGGTATCCAGCAATGGCCCATATGGTACCATTCGAGACTACAGCGATAAACACCAATGATCCAGGGTGTTAATGTGCATAACAATCCTTATATCAAATGAATTACTTGATGACTTATCAACATACAGTACATAAAATGAGAAACAAGTTGCCTCAGAAGTCGAGTGGATTTACCCGAAGCAATTTTGTTATCGTGCGCGGCGGGTCCATCTCTCAGGACGTTCTTCACTTGAAGGAATTCATCTGGTCGGTCTCCACCGATGATGGTGAAACCAAAGCCCTGAGGACTCTTCTTCAGAGCTGTGCGCAAGATAGCACCCTGCAGCTGAGATGGGTCCCGTGTGAATCCCCTTAAACCAGTTTCATCTAAAAGTGGAAAGATAGAGAGAGCATTTAAGGGAATTTAGAACAATTTAAAGCTTGTTTACAAAGACAAAGAAACGAACTGTTCGTTTAGACATCTCTACAGTTTCTCTAGAGTCATGAAACGGAAGTGGAGTCTTCTACTGTGATGTATATGCAGTGAAAATGTATAGGGTTGAAGTTAAAGGGTTAGTTCACCCTTAAATGAAAACTCTGTCATCAATTACTCACCCTCATGTCGTTCCAAACCTGGAAGACCGTTCATCTTCAGAACACTAATAAAGATATTATTGATGAAATCTGAGAGCCCTCTGGCCCTCCATAGACAGTAATACAGCTGAAATGTTTTACAGGTCAGAAAAAAGTCTGATTTCATTAAAAATATCTTAATTTGCGTCTTACAGGTTTGGAACGACATGACAGTGAGTAATAAATGACAGAATTGTCATTTTAGGGTGAACTAACCCTTTAATTCAGTCCATGGGGAAATTTTTGCATTGCTGTCTTTTGTTATCGCTGGAGAGGATATCTCGTCCTCATGCAGGTTAATATGCCATTAGTGAAAATATTTCATTGCAAGGGAATAAGTACAGGTAAATTTGATTCAAGATTATGAGGGCATATGAATAAAATAAAAAAAAAAGATCTGCAAGGATAAAATATATTAATGTTAAACATTCTATAAAAAGCAAGAATTTAATTTTAATCTCAAGTGTTCCTGCAGTGCTTCTTACTGTACTACTGAAAAACCATCACAAAAACAGGCTGCGAAAGAAACAGAGTACAGAGAGAACTAGAGGAAAGAAGGGAGATCTGGACTCCATTAGTCATTCGTATTGAATAATGCAACAGAGAGAGCAATAGAAAGAGTAAAAGATACATTACTAAACGAGTGAAAGATAGTGAGATTGTTCTGTATATATCCACATACAATTAATTATCGCAGTCCATCCACTACACTCTTCCTCAATTACTCCTAAACCATTTACCCTCACAGCAGCACATTCATAAGAGTGTTCTGGTTAGGAACTTCTAATTAATAACCTTTGGTGATGTTTTCATCTGATAAAATGTCCTCGGATGATAATCATCCCTTTTTTCTTAAACCAATTTGTAGGGTCAGTGAGCACATGCAAATTTGTCAAGTGTATAAATTATGTTGCCATGGTGACCCTTCCAAGATGAACTACTATAAATAAACTTTAAGCACTGGCATAAACATGATTTTGTAAGGATGCTTCAAGTTCGAGAAGGAATTTAAGCTACACTGATTTTGTGATGATTTTTATCCCTGACAACATCATGCAGTATATTCAGTTATACTACTTTACTGCTAATTCTTCAATTATCATGTCAATGTCAATGATCATAGACAATTTATAGCAAGATCTGAGTATATACTTTTAATGTAAATAATAAAATATAAGGAACAATTTTTCCTTGTACGTTATCATTCATTAATGCACAATATTTTTAAATATCATTCCATCTTTAACCAATGATGATGCTTTCCAGTTCTTGAGAGGAATATTTCACATTTTTCCAAATTCCATTCTACAATTACAGGATATTACAAAAACCCCCTGGAGGACTGTGAAAATGATGTGTAGAAAGTATCCATTAAATAAAAAAGCTGCTCAACAAGTTATGTGAAGCGTAACAGCACTGAGCACTTACATCAGATAATCACAGAGTTATGAAACAATAGAGACCACAAGTATCACTTTACAGTTTCATCTGTTTGATGAATAATAATAAATCCAAAAGGATGGCTGCATTTTCAGTTTTTCTAAACTCTGCACAAGCTAAGTGTATTTTATTTTTTACACATGGTTTGAGTGTCTGAATATATGCTTCTTCCAGCTTTCTACCTTAATTCTGTCATTCTGAATGATTTTTGGGTGAACTATCTCTTTAAGAAGGAGGTGTTCAACACAGACTCTAAACGGCAGATCATACACTAATTAAAGTCATTTCTAACCCAGCCAGCGGTTTTTATTTTTTTCTTGTCTCATTTGAGAGTGCCAGCAGCATCAGATGAGGCCACATCAATCTCATTAGGAGAGCAGGGACGGATATCTCACCATGTGTGGTGGGAATTGGATTTGCATAACAGCCACATTGATGACTTGGACTGGCCTTATGAAATGGATTATGTTGATTGTAATAACCATAGCACACATTTGAACTGTCAGCCATAAGTGCGTGTGAATTAGTTGTTGGACACAGGTACACACAAACCCATCCTTGCATATTATTAGATTTATCCCTCTTGTACTGCTGTTTCAGCTGGTATGGGAATTCTGGGAAAAGAGGGAAGGTAGATGTTTATGTTTACCTTATTACGCATAAAGGGCCACTGTTTCTCTCATAGTGGGCGAGCATATTATGACTTTAATTAAAGGTGTAGTACAAATGCTGAATACATATATGTGTGTGTGTTTGTGTAGAAAATGACCTAAGTGCACAAGCGGCAAGAGCTAAAATTGTTTTATAATTGCTTGAGTATATAAATAAAACAAATAAAATGCATGAATTTTGTTGTTACCATCTTAATTGCTGGTGGAATTGTATAGTTATGGTTATAATTTATGGATTATTCTCTGCATTATATTTTTGTGCACTCATCCCTGTCCTGTTCTCAGCTAGGCATCACCATCCACTCATTAAAGTGTCTTGGCCAGCTAACAGAGCATAGCGTGTGCTTTCACTAATGAGACAGAGCAGACGTCCACTGCCAGCCTTCCAGAGGGGATAGAAGGACAAAATCAAGGCTCAGAGGACAGAGGAACACACAGGAGACAGTGACGCTCAGGGAGGCCAAACAACAAACAGCCTGGTCTAACCTTGAACAACCTGAAACCAAACTCAATCATGTGTTGGCCGGCCAAATCATTCAGTGCAATCATTCAACAAGATAGAATTACTGGATATAGGGCTAGACAGTGGAAGATAAAGCAGCATCAATCGCTAATGCCTTTTAATAAAGACACTAAGATTATGACATTACAAATTTGGGCAGCCAGAATCATTAGGAACATTGTGATTGGCCGAATATTTATATATAAATGTATTCGGCCAATCCAAAACAATAAAAACCATTACAAACCCGGAATTTGTTGCATCCAGTGGGGGCATAATTACTGATTATAATAATGTAGTGCTGACGTTTTACGCGGTGCGTTGCATTGCGCCTTGTAAACATGAACATGTCTGCATTCGTGATCCGAGTAATGACAAACAAAAGAGCACGTCTGGACACTTTCATTTGATTAGTAAGTAGCAGGCTCTTTTTATATAAGAAAATGTAACAAAACTTAAAGGTTGCGAGTCAGAAGCGCCAGACTGTCTTTGCAAAGCTGGAATTGTCACACTTTAGTCGCACACCCAACATTGGCTGCACTGCAGGTTTTAGGAAACAGTTCTCTGTAAATGCACTAAACACACTAATAATTTTTGATGTTGAACTGTTCTGGAACAGTTTTGTGAATACAAATCATAACTTTTATAAAGAATATAACTTTGGTTTTAAAACTTAACTCTTTGCAACTTTAGGGATCATATCAGCTTGTAACACTCTTGAAATCGCATGATCTATATATCTATCCGCTCATCTATAGGACAGTCAGCATGCAGACTGAGACAAAAACAGGTCGTTCTTTGAAACCTGAGATGTAAGCAAACATCTATTGAAAACGGGAAAAAAGCGCAGAGAACAAGAGCAATTGAAAGAGACAGAGCTACTGCTTAGTGTCACATTAGAAGACAAAACAAGGATGTGTAATGTTAAATCAATAGTAAAACACCAGCAACAAAGTGGAATGCGTGCATAAATATACAAAACTGGTGCAGGTGAGCGTAACTGAATAAGTACACAGTCACACATAAATACACACACACGCTAGCTGACAGAATTGCTGTATATGACGGAGGAGCTCTGAGCCTCTGGGATTATGAGAGATCATGTTAACCACAGATGTTGATTATGTTCTTCTGATGGAAATGATCTGCCTCTGCTCAAACTAACACCTGAGCAGCTCATGCACCTCTTATTTTATAAGCTTAGTTCTCACTGAAACCATGTCCTAAACAGGTGTGCTGCGATAAAGCATCAAGAAATAGGTCCTATCTGTTTCATGCTAATTTGAGCTTTTGTCCCAACAAATCAGGACCTTGGTGCTGCTTCGCTGAAATCACACTGGTGCAAAATCATGTTGTTCCTTACTTTTTAAGCAAGGACAGAAAAACTGTGACAATGCAATTGAGAACAGTGGCTCTTGTTACTTCCTGATCTCTGTGGCAATTATCACTTCCTGATCTCATTCTCACTGCATTGTCTCCTATCACCATTGCTAAAACAGCCTTAGGTGTTAAGGTTGGACAGTTTTGATGTTTTTTAGGGGTACAAATTATTTGATCCGACAACCAAAAATCTAAATACCTTTTTTAAATTTACATTGTTACAAAAAAAGGTTAGTGCTACAAAAACAAAAATGAGTGATGTCCAATGCTTAATCTTGATTAATCGCATCAAAAATAAAAGTTTTTGTTCACATTATATATTTGTGTGTACTGTGTATGCTTATTTTACTATGTATATATAAATGCACACACACACACAGAATATATCTTTAAATATTTACATGTCTACACATGTAAATATTTATATTCTTATATTTTATATTATATATAAACATGACATTTTCTTAAATATATACAAGCATTTGTTTGTATCAGGGCTGTTAAATGATTAATCGTAATTAATCACATCCAAAATAATTTTTTTTGTTTACATAAGATATTTGTGTCCCTTCTATAGTTATTAAGCATAAATACACACACATACAGTATATATCATTAATATTTTTACATGTGTATAAACTAATATTATTATATTTTATATTATAAATAAATATGTATTTGTATTTATATATACATAATAAGTGTACACAGTATACACATTATGTAAAGAATTATGTATTAATTGTTTGACAGAAGTCATATATATATATATATACACACACACACACACACACACACACACACACATACACATACATACCACAGTTGTCACAAAAATATTAAACGATAAGTATTCAGACAGAACATGTGACACTGAAAACTGGAGTACTGGCTGCTAATCACAGAAATAAAATTTGAAAATGTTTTAGAATAGATTAAAGTATACAGATAAATAAAACCAAATCTGAGGTAGTAGGAAATGGGAAATAAAGCAGAAAAAAAGTAGAGATTTACTTAAGGGCGTTGGTACTGCTCCTGCGGCCGCTGCTATTGGCTGACTGGTCGGAGATGAGTCCTGGCTGAGTTTCTTCTTGGCTTCCTGCACTGGATTCTCAAACTGAGTCTTCTGGCTGATGTGGCTGAAGGAAAGAGTGAGACAGTAAGTGCAAAAGGCCGGAGAGGGCAGAGACAAAGACACGTGTCTGCAGAAAAACTCACACATTAGCGATGCTTATCTGTTTATGCAAACACAGTCTTTGTAAAGGACAAAACCATAGCAGAGCCAAAAGGTAAGGAACTGTGCGCATGCGTCTCTTCCTGTTTGTCGACTGCTAACCAGGCAGTCACTTTTTCCTTTACCACAGACATTTGGTAAATGAACAGAAAAATAAACAACATGCTGAGACAGAAACTTGGAAAAATGACATGAACTGGTTTGACTCGGGAAGCACACAAGCCTTTCAACTACACAACCTTGAGAAGGACAAAGACTTCAATTATATACTGGAAAAATATTGTATCAGTATTTGAAAGTAAGGATTTTAGCATTTCGGTGTGATTTTAATTACAAAAAAAAAACTTGAATGAGATAGACTTACCTAAAATTCAAAAGGTTTAAGATATCAGTACATATATATCTATATATTTTTATTATTATTTATTATATCTATATTTCTTAAAGTATATTCAAATACATTTTTCTTACCTTATTTACAATTGTTGTTAGTTTTAAAACACGCTTCATTACATTTTGATAAAAGTTTTAAATAAGTAGTCCCATAAATTGAACTTATTTAAAAAGTTAATGCTGTTAACAATGTATTACTTCCACAATGTGACATATTCAAATAAAACAGGATATTAAACAAGAGATTAAAAATACAAGAGGACTTTTTTTTTTTAATTGAAAATTGATGAGGTGGATAAAAGACGATGTTATGCACTAAAATAAACTAAATAAGTTTGTGACAAAGATGCTTAACATACACATTTATATTACCCAGTAGTCTGTGTGCCCTAAATGACATCAGAGAAAATAAAAGCTGTTACAGAAGAAGCTTCAACATTTTTGATTAAAGGTTAAGAAGACAAATTATAAAGACAAACACATTTTATTCTGTAAAAACCATGCAGAGATTAATAGTTTGCAATAAAACTAGGAGAGTGCATTAAGTCAATAAGATACATTTCATGCTGGCTTTAGAATTGCTCTTGTTTAATAAATAAGACAAAAATCTTTTGTTGGTGCTTTTTATGACCTTCTAAAATGATCAAATAACACCGCAAAAACACATTTTGATTAAAAGCGCCACAGAACAGGCATATTTCAAACCCATCTGTAATTGCTGCACGCATACACTCTCCTCTACAACCAGCACATTTGTTTTCCTGTTTGTTAGCTGACGAAATGAATCAATATTACCTTGGCAAGCCTTTCCAGAGACTTCACAGCACATGCATTTCCTCTGTAGAGGTTCAGGCTCAGTGCTGGAGTGTGTTGTTTTATCTCTCCTACCCTACAGGTTCACATAAAGTGAAAAAAGCAGATCGTCTGCATTGTGTTACTTGGCTTTAACTGTTGTACCTGCCGGTCGTGACTGCACCTCGGGAAGGCTTTTAACAGTCTCGGATCCTTCACAAAACCAGTCGGCGTGCTGCAAATTTGCA
Source organism: Enteromius thamalakanensis (assembly GCA_032357475.1). Classification (NCBI taxonomy): domain Eukaryota; kingdom Metazoa; phylum Chordata; class Actinopteri; order Cypriniformes; family Cyprinidae; genus Enteromius; species Enteromius thamalakanensis. Next base: position 13,115,996 of record JAUCMT010000054.1, read on the forward strand.
GAAGAAAGGTACTGTTTGTGCTTTTGCTGTGGGTGACTCATGCTGAGACTCATCCACCCAATCCACAGAGAGCGAGAGACTGAGTGCTCTCATCTGACTGCTGAACTTCCCCGTTTTGATAAATCAGGCAGAGAATAATGAGGCACTGTGCCAAGCCATATTTAAATCAAAGATAAAACAATGTTGTGTTGACTTCCTTGCATAAATATCCTGGCACAGCGGGGAATGACCTTATACAAAATAAATGGCATCAAAATCAAATCATGTATCCACTTTCAAAAGCCCTCGAGTCGGCTATCCTGTCAACTACTTCAATATCCCACAATGCTTTGAGAGCAGAAAATTAGCAAATCCGGCAAGTATGATAATCGATAGGTCACACTGATCAGCAGTCTGTTTTATTCTAATAAAAAACAAAACAAAACTCCGAAAGTAAAAGGCAAGTGAGTAAACGGAAAACTTTAAATGTACAGCAAAGCAAGATGCTGTGGACAAAAATGTGCCATCCATCATTCTTACTAGACGATAAATGATATGAGCATACTCACTCCACATAATAAGTCCCATACTGCGGGTCCTCAATCTTCTCCCAGCCATATGGAAGCTCTGCGGAGAATCAGACAGGCATATCAGAGACAGCTAGAACAGATGCAAATCACCCATGTGCTTGACAGCAGGGGGTCCTGCTTTCTGACGGCGAATTTCTGAGAAGCCAAACACCAGGTAGGTCAAAAAGTCTGGCTGGATTTCCACGCGTGTTTTGGCAGAGAGGAGATCAGAAGGCTGAGCGGCGAGGAAACGCAGGGGGTGCGGGTATTAGTAAGCTGTACGGAAAATGACTTGTTATCTTTCCCTGTGATGTGAGAGGTGTGGGGAGCCACCAGCCTTGACACGGACGTACATGCCCATTGCGGAAAGTGGTGTTGGGAAAGCTTGTGTGAGATGAGACTCTGATGGGCTCTCAGCATGTCTCCTGTGAGCCATTAGTCAGGCGGGCCGGAGAGAGGCAGGCTAATGTCTCACGGCTCTGTTTACTCTTATGTGTGATTAATGAAGCAACTCGGTCTTACCTCCATCCTCGCATTTTTCAGGAGGCTTGGCTTTCTTTGCCAGTCGTGGGTCGAGCCAGGTCGTGGTCTTGGTATTATGACTACACAGAGAAGGAAAGAAGCATTAGTAAACAAACACCTGAAATAGAACGAGGCCTTTCTGAGAATGGACCGTCATTGTACTGGAACACATCTGGTCCTTAACAGCGGAGGACTCGTAAAACAACAGGAATATGACTAGAGCTCAGTGAAACAATGCAAAATGACAAAACTAATTAATAAATAAGACAATAATATGATATAAAACATTTTTAAATGTTACTATTTTTTGTTTTTTATTGTATAATTGGGGGTCTGAGATAATTCAGCATTTTTTTTTTATTAAATTCTCATTAGAGCATATTAGCAGAGCAATGTGAGTGAATTTTAAAGAAACTTTATATCCAGGTTTTAAATAATGTAAAACATGTTTTAAAATAATGTTTTGTGTGTGTGTGTGTGTGTATATACACACATATACAAATGCATGCATGCATATATTAAAAAAATAATAAAAATGTTAATCTAAGAATGTAAATATACACGTAAATATTTTCAAAATATATACTGTATGTACGTATATTTATATATATATTTAATTATGTGTGGGCTGTATATTTATTATTTTGGATGCAATTAATCATTTGACAGCACTAAAATATGTAATATACACAGTATATATGTATATAAATTATTAAATTAGCATAATTTGAAGAAATACTTTTAATATTACAATATAGTATAATAAATTTAAATTACAAGGAGCAACGCTTGGGCTAAAGAGATTGTGGGGAAAAATGCTCAATACGTTAAAACACAACACTTTTCAAGAACCACTTTAGTTGTGTCTCTTGAGGAGGGGAGAGGACTCTACTCCAAAACCAAATGTGTTTAAAATCTGAAATATTCATGACAAGGTGCAGCTCGCTCTTCGAGACTCATGCAGGCAGACACGCGTGTGGAAGCGAGGCCCGCTGGGAAGGCTCCATTTAGCCGATTGTTTGCATTGTCCGGAGAATGAAGTATTGATTCGCTGGCTCTCTCTTTCTCTGTGTGGAGAGCAGAGATGCTTGGTTAAGAGCTGCGACCACAGGCACAGGTAATGGACACTGAAAGGAAGAGGCTGGCAAAACTGTAAGCTAGCCTCTGCATCAGCATGCAAGAGAAGAGCCGTTTCAATTCCCAGCGGTCTCTCGAAGCTTGATGTGTCTGGAGGAGTACCTGCAGGAGTTCCTGTTTACTGAGCCAGCCTTTAGCTGGTGTCTACATCTGGGCTCGGTTATAGGAAATCATAGGAGAAATTTGAAAAGATGCAGCCTCAAATTGTTGTTATACAGCACAACTTCTGCATGGTCCATAAACTTCCCTTCCATACAGACCTGGGTGACATTCTGCTACCATCAAGAATCAGTCGTGCGTATCTGACGGACACTTAACTGGCTGACAATGCGAAGATGGCAGATGCAGTGAGATCAGTAGTGTTCAACCTACACATCTGTATACTTATATAACTAAAGAAGCTACACAACATATATAAAGAAGTTTAGGCTTGTTTGTATATATATATATACGTCTTCAAGGCAGCATTTACTTAATTAAAAATACAGTAATGGTGTGTAAAATTGTAAAATTTAAAATAAATGTTTTCTGAATTTTAAGCATCATTTATCTGGTCTTCACTGTCACATGATCCTTTACAATTGTTATATGCAAATTTGTGTAACATTTCTGAACATATTCTTGTATTGTGCTACTTAATATTGTGGAAACCGTGCTTCTTCTGAAATATGTATTTGAGCTGCTGCAAATGTATTTTTGCTTTGGATATTTACTTAAAATTTCATTGCACTGACATTAAAAAATCATCTTCCATTCAGTGGCCCATTTCTAAATTACATGTGTTTATAATTTTCTCCCCATTCTGCTGCCCAGACAAGAAGAGCAGTATTTAATCTGCACTGCATTCAAGAGGCACAAAAGAACTAATTTTGCTTATTTCTGCTTATTTATCATTTGAACATGTAAAATTAAATAACTGAAAAAATTGCCATTTTAAAAATTTATAAATGAATCAAAAGCATTAACCACATGCAAATAACCAAGTCCTGGAAGAACATTTCTATCAAATAAACAGTCCAGATGCCAAACCCCAAAATCTGACAGGACCGTAGTAGATCTAAGCAAATGTCCTACTTGGCAATCAGGACTTACTCTATAAAGTAGACCATGCCCGTCTCCGTATAGGCCATCTCCCAGTTCTTGGGTAGAGACTCCTGGCTCTCATCACGTGGCAGCGTGTTCCAGTTGCGGAAGTCCATGCTGCTGCTGGACTGTGTGTAGCTGGGCACAGCTTTCCTCCACTCTGGTCCCTCCTTGTGTTCTGTGAGTAGAAAGAGCAAAAAGCCAGTTAGACTTTGAGAAAGAGGTGGGGAGAACACACAGGAATGGGGAGTAATACATACTTTAACTCTCTCTAGCACTGCAGAACGAACTTTCCAACCGACTGAGAAAAACAGAGCGAGAGAGAAACCGAGAGAGAAAGGAGGCAGACAACACACGCCACTGGATTTGCATGCCAGTACTGATGTTCAGAGAGCCGCCTCTCGGGCAGGGTCAGAGGCGGACGACGCTTCCGTGAAACTGATGTGTGTCACATACACAAATGAGCATGTGAGTGAGACAGACAGTCTGCTTGCGCATCAGAACACAGGCAGAGATAGTAGAAGTATAAACATAAATGCTTTAAGAGCCAGTTGTCGTTCTGTTTACTCAGGAGCGCACGTGTTCCTGTGGTGCGACGATAAAATATGGTGCTTCTGTAGTCACCAGGCAACATCACATACTGATAAAATTCATTTAAAATTTGTACATGTATATATAATTTTATATAATTAATTCTAAACCACTTGGGGATTTTGACCTATAATAAATGACTTATAATAAATATTTTAAAGAAATACCTTTATTCGGCAAGGATGTATTAAATTGATCAAAAATACATTACGGAATTAACTGAAAATTCATACACGTACACATTCACAATACAGTGGCTTTACACACACACAGACACACACACATATACATACATTTCAAAATTTATACTGTATGTATTTTTATTTCTGTATAAATAACAAATTTACACAGAACATATTACGCGAACAAAAACGTATTTTGTAGACAATTTATTGTGATTATATATATTAGTGGTGTAAAATAATTAATCACGATTAATTGCCTTAAAAATATATTTATTCATATTTTTTTGCCATATGTTTATGTATATTTACTATGTATATATAAAAATACATGTATATGTATATGTAATGTATATGCATGTGTATATATCTATTTATATATATATATATATGTGTGTGTGTGTAAAATATGAAAATGTATTTAAATACATATATACTGCATTTATAATATTTAAAAAACACACACACACACACACACACACACACACACACATATGTTGGTTTTTGTAATTTATGGGGACTCTCCATAGGCGTAATGGTGTTTATACTTTACAGACTCTATATGGTATTGCCTTACACTGACCATACACCTAAACTTACCCCTTACAGGAAACTGTGCACTTTTAAATTTTCAAAAAAAATGCATTTAGTATGTTTTTTAAGCCTTTTGAATTACGGGGACACTGCAAATGTCCTCATAAAACACCTACATATTGTAATACCTATGTCATACCGATGACATTGTGCAAATTTGTGTCCTCATAAACCACATAAACATGCATATATATGAAGTATGTGTTTGTGTGTGTGTTTCTGGAAACACTGGTTGTACAGGATGTGAGATAATGGAAAAAGTATATGCTGTCATTAAACGGCTTGACATGCTTTTGCTGACATAGTCCTTATTGAAGCCCGTTTATCAAAATGATTCGAGTCTGCCGCTGAGACACCAGCATGTGTGGCAGATGAATCAGCACTTCTTGTTCCTTCACCGTAACCATGGCGGCACCATTCATGACACAGCCAGAAACATAAGCTCCAGCATTCAAAAGCGAATATCATAAGAAGCTTGCGGCCGAATGAAGAAAGAAGCTGAGCTACATGATAAACAGAAGATGTTGTGTTTGGTGAAACCTAATGGTGAAGGTTTGCTTCCACACGTGGCTATTCCGGCCTTACAGCTGAATCTTTCCACACAGTTATTTTAGTGAGAGACTATAAAGAGAGTTCATTAAACAGTCTGAGGCCGTATCTTTCCTTAAGCATGTAAAGGCAAACATTATAAACTCACTGTAAAGGCAAGACTAGTCATTTTAGTGATGCAAATTTAATCAATAGAAAAAAAAAACACTAACACACTTCTAATTTGCAAAAAAGTCTCAGTTTGCACTTGGCAAGTTCGGTTAGATGCTGTTTCCATTTACATATCATCCTTACAGTTGTGCCAGAGGGTTTACAAAGCTCTATCCAATCATAATAGAGGACAGCTGTGAGGCATCTTGTCCAACTAGAGACGAACACGGCCAACCAAGCCTCCCTCAATGCATCCAGAAACCTCTTTTGGCCCTCCTGGTAAAAAAAAACAAATTGGGATTTCCTCCAGTGACCCTGAAAAATATCTCATGTTTATTTCATGTTTCTCAAGTTAGACAGAGCTAGAATTTAAAACTTAAAGCCCAAATCAACTTTTTCACCTTACTCATTCTAAGTAAAAGCCAGTCTGGAGCAAACTTGTTTAAATGATATCTATTCTGAAGGGGCGAATAGCAAAAGGAAGCCAGATACTGCGGGATAGGGTATCAGCTCTCATGGTGATCAATCATACTAACACAAACAGAACAGTAGTGGAAACTGCAGTGGGTTAATGTGCTGTGAATATAATCTTTTTTTTTTTTGGCAATCTCTTGCCAAAGCTCACTATCACTGCATGTGAATAATCTGAAGGTGTTCACTGTGCCGTATCCCATTGATTTATGGGAAAGAAAACTTGCTGTGCAGGGAGCATCAGTAAATCCTGCCTACTTTCAGCACGATGCAGTTGAACCCCACCGAGCTCCCCAGAAGCCTTCCCAAAAACCAAAACTCAAGAAAAAAATTACCATTCCATGAAGTGGGTTAAAATCAAGAGCTGAAAAGGTATGCATTTTTAAATTGATTTTATTTAGTGTAGCTATTTCTCAGGCAATATTTTGGAGTTATATGAGGGCTGGACTACGCATGGCTGCTCTCCGTTCCAATGAAATCACAGAATTAAATTCAAAATGTATATATTTATATACACACAGACACTCAAACTTAAAAAGTTTGGGACTGGTAAAATGTTTTAATGTTTTTGAAAGAAGAAAATGCTCCTCCCCTTTTAAATCACGGGCTTCGATTGCAAACTTCCGGTTCACTGGGACTTTAAGTGTCATGCTCTACCATTAAGTTACACTTAAGAAACACCAGTCGAGCTTAAAATAATAATAAAAAATAAATTTATACTCCTACAGCTACATGAAGCCAGCCCTAGGTGGGTGGTGACAGGAGTATACATTAGGATGGCAGCGGGCTGGCTCAAATGTAGTCATTAACGTAGAACCAAAATGACTATAAAAGACTAATAATAAGCCTGAGGTATCTTTTTAATGAGAAGGTAGAAGACAGAGTGCTGGGGTTGGTACACAACAGTCAGATATAGGTAGTCACAGCAGTTACTCTGTGGTGTGCAGAGACACTTTTATGCCTCACAGTAAACAGCAGCCTTTTTAACATGCTCATTACTTGAAGTTATACCAGCCATAAGCTCATTCATTCTGAGCTCAATACGGTCTATTTATGCCACTGGATAATCACTAAAAGAAAATCTGACTGACTGTGCTTTTGGCCTACTTTAAGAGCTCAACTACTGCTCAAGTTTCTGAAACCGCTTAGACAGTATATCTCCTGCAGCTCTTCAGTGGTAAGACTCAAAAACACAAAGCATGGCTTTAGCATCAAAATCACATTCTGGGGTAAATAAATGTAAAAGTAAAATGTAACAATGAACAAGAATATGTAAAAAAAAATAGCTTATACATTACACACGCTGTACTGAAAACACATTGCAGATATAAATATTTGTTTATAAGTCTGAATTAATGATAACAGAAGAATGACTCTTTAAACCCTCTCCGAACGATTTCGAGGTCTGAATCAAATCTGTAAAGTTCTTGAGCTTGAGTTTTGTGGGTTTTTCTATATGATTCATCAAAAAGAATTGATTCATGACAGTGATTACTTGCAAATCAGCCATCCCTGCTCATGCTGTGGTTGAATAATGAATAAAATACAGTTGGCCTCAACATTAGAGGTTGACTGATACATTTTTTTTTCTTTAGGGCCTATACTCATTATTACAAAACAAGTAGACCGATAACCGATATATATACTGTATGTATATATATATATATATATATATATATATATATCTGGTGTAAAAAAGAAAATTAATGTCAATAACAAGGATAACAATAAAACTCAAGGTCTCTGACAAAAACTGTCTTTAAACGCTTTTAAACTATTTTATCAGCAAATTGTTTTTTGAAAATAACCGATACCAATAACCATGAAAATGCTTAATATCGGAGCCGATTATTAGTCTGGTCGACCCCTACTTAACATTCATTATGATGTACTTAGGTAGATTTTACAGTAGCAATTTTCAGTTTATACATTTGAATGAGAGAATAACTTACAGTTACATGATGGAGTTGGATTTAAACTCAATAATAATAATAATTAATTAATGAGCAATATATAATAATAAAAAACCAACAACTGACTAACACCAATATGACCAATATTTCACAATATAAAATAGATCTTAAATTGCTGTCAATTTTTGCATTACATGCATTTAAAACAATTACATTATAGCTTTTTAAGGACAAGTTTCACTGACCAGCTGGTACTGGTGCGTTCAACAGAGGAAAACTGACTTCCGGCGTGACAGGAAGCAGCATGTGTGCAAAACAATACACTAGTCGCACCATCCTTTAACACCATGGGGCTCTTCAGTACTATGCCTTCTTTATGCAACTGACTGCACATCCAAGGACCCCTCTTGTAAAGCTCTTCATATTGCTCTCACAGGGAACACAATCAAATCTGCCCATAACAACTTAATCTCTATTGACATCATCTGTGCCATCCTGTCAATTATCACAGAAAGTAAAGTCGCACAGCTTGCAAAAACGAAGTAAAAACACATTTACAGTAATGCACTTACAATGAAAGGCTAGCAGGCAAGCTGCCAATGCAGTGAATCACAAGGCTAGAGACACTTTAAAACTAGCATTCCAAACTATAAGCTAGTCATAATTTAAAGTCTTAAAATATTATTTTGGAAGAAATAGCTAGCTATTAACATCTGAATACATAAATATATTACGATTAAATTTAAATTATAAAAATTTAAAATATGAATACAGAATTTTTTTTGGCTAACTCTGCTAAAGTGCATTTGTACAATATTGATTTTTAAATTCTCTTCCATATAATCTACAGTATCCTAGGCTAAATATGTAGTACACTGTAATTCTGCACCAACATACCTTACTTTCAGAACCGGTATCAACTTACTAAATCAATGCACAATTTCCTAGTCTCACCTGTGAGCCCATTGACCATGGGTGGCCTCTCTTCCTCCTCCTCTTCCTCAGGAGCTGCGCTGTCTTTTCGATCCATTTTGCTGACAGATGTTGTGCGTTTGCGCTGGACCTCTGCATCAAACTCCTCATCAAACAGAACTTGGTCCACCAGGTCAGGCTGCACGGGGCTGGGCTCTGCCGGAGGCTTTGGAGTGCCATAGTAATTACCTATGAAAAAATAAAGAGACTGTAAAATGGAAAAACACAATTTTTTACATTCTGCAGACATTTGTAAAAAATGCATTTGAATTTAACAAAACTATATGAAAAGTTTATTTGCAAAAACAATATTCAAAAATCTATTTTTTTTTACATTGTACATTCCAATAAATCTCAATCAAACCGCAGTTGGCTTATTTTGATTTTTTTATTGATTTTTATTATATAGAAGCTTTCTAACTAGCAATTAGGATAAATCAGTCAGAAAATGTATTTTTAAATACGACGAAAGCAGACAAACAGAATTGTGAGGTAAGAATTCCTTGGAAAAAAATCGAAATTACTTTTCCTTGACAAACTGACTTGAATATTATACTCATATTTGCCTCTAGTAACTCTGAAAACTTAAAAATACCTAAAATAATTTTAATGTTGTAAGGCTTTATTTTGTAATGTTTTAACAGTTAAATTAAAGCTAGATTAGTAAAATTCAAAAACAATCTTTGAAGTTGACTTGGGAAAGCCAGAAAGTTAAAAAAAAAAAAAGTTTTAAAAGCTTGAAGTAGTTTTACTACTGATTTACTAAGACTGATTACTCAAAAGTCATATCCAGGACTATTCAGTATGGGTTTTATGGCCTTATTTCACCTACATTTATTTTTCCAAAATGTACTAGCCGTGCATAATTTCTAACAATGCAAACATGTACATCCATCTTGGTGACATATTATTGTAGCACAGTTTGTGTTGATCAATTGTATGTTAGGAGTAGATGAAATAACTACAAATATCAAATCATGTCAAAACATCAACGACCCCACACTCAACTCAGACCTCAGAGAGTTCATATAGTTTTAAAGATTAAAGTCTGTCCACTTTGCAGTCCATTAGAAAGCATACATAAAGATAAAAAAAAAACTTATTTCATTTTTAGTCTGTAGGCGTTTGAAGGGTGCTCCAATAGCATTGTGTTTTCGAGGCTTGGCCAGTCACTGATCTTGCAGAACAGAAACTGTAACGACATTGAACCCATAATATATCCTACTGCCTGACACTTTTCAGTAAGGCTATAAGTCTTGTTTGTTGTTTGTCAACACTGCAGCTCGGCTCCCCGCAGCGCTCCTCTGGAGCAAGACGCAGCACTCTGGCACTTTATTGTTATTTATTGGCAACAGTCCTCCACTAGAGATTAAGACTAGCTGTGTGGCGGCTTCCACTTCCTAGAGAGGCTGGAGGTCTATCTTATAAGCTTTACTGTCCCGTCTCATCTGGATAAACTTCTTGGGGTGAGAATGGTATCAGTACAACATATGGGCAACTGCACTTGCTGGCCTACTTTGTCGACAATTTAGAAAAACATCGGCTGGAAACTAAAAGTAAGGACAGGACGATAAAGTACATTATTGATTCATCTGTCAAACAAGATTTAGGAAGACATGACAAGAGTTTGCTATCACAATTTACTTCATCTTACAAGTGCTGTCACATTATAGACACGTAGTACACGAAACTGAAGAAGACAGTTATTGCTTTAAATGAAGCGCAGATCGGTTTTCCTGCTCGTAAGATAGCAAATGAAAACTTTGAAATCTTTGAAATAATAAAATGATGCCCCTTCATAACATCACTGGCTGACTGCACAGACTCTAAAGGCTTTATTAAGCTTATTTACACTTTTGTTTGACACGTTTCATCATTAGTCTTCAATATGTGGAACACAAAAATAAATATGGGTTTAAAAAACTCCCCACACGGAGTGTGCTTTAATGCATTCCTAAAAGAAACAGTTCATTTGAATTAATTACATCTTCATTGTGTTAATAATTCACTTAAAGCTGTGAGTGTTATGCCTAACAGTGAATTTGTCTAAGCAGGCCTATTAATTACAGCGTTAACTTTAAAGTGATGATAAGAGACTTTACAAAAAATTATGCATTTGATGAATAAATATTTATATACAGTGGGGGTTTAAATGTACAGCAATTAGGGTGCTTTTATTTTGAACTTTCTCCCCTAATTTTAAACCATTTGTTGTTTATTTCTTTATTTCTTCGATTAATTATTAATAATATTAGTATAGTATATATTTTATAAGAAATACATTAGTTCAGTAACAATGCATTAAATCAATCAAAAGTGACAGTGAAGACATTCACAAGAACAAATGACATTTTAAAATATATTAAGTATATATTAAATATATATACAGTATATATATATATTTTTTTTTTTTTTTTTTTTTTTTCAAAACCCTAGAAATTTCGGTTTATTTCATTTGGACCCTACTTTATCTAATGGAAACATGTTATCGCAGTAGTCTGCAACACAATAACTATCCTCCAATCACTTCACGTGGCTGCACAGCAGATGGACAGTGCTTTAACAGAAGTGTGCACTGTCACCAGCCGTTATCAGCTCCATCAACAGGCACTAGGCCATGCATGAAATAAACCTGCTTACACTAAACAGTTCTGCTGAGTGTCCTCTCCAGATTTCATAAATGCATAGAATCCTACGTGACTGGAATAACTGAAGTGTCTAAAATGGTAAAGGGCTTTCGAGAACGCAGTTATGCAGTGTTAAGTAGAAATAAAAGGATCTATTATCTAACATCAAATGCACCGTAGACACTCCATGCAAGCGGTATCCCAGCAGTCCGTGGGATGAGTACCAGGTTACACAGTACTGTTGGCAAAGACAACAATATGACATTTGACAATATTTTATGAAAAAGTTTTAGATTTGCAAACCAAGGTAAGAAACATGTAAAGGTGTCCTGTTTTGTTATTGGTTCTCACACATGTATTTCTGCCAATGTTGGCACTAAAAGCGTACCTAGTTCCTGCGGTGCACACACACCAAAAAGTGGGTAGTTCCAATTAATTTGGGTACCATGAAATAATGATTTTTTACAACTGATTTTTTAAAATATGCGCCTTGGCAATGCGCGACAAATTCTGACATGAAAAAGAAAGAATTGTTGATTAAAACCATGATTTTTGGTTTTCTTTGCAGTAAGTATTCTCATAGCTTCATTAAATTACAGTTGAACCACTAATGTAGCATTATTTTAACAATGTCCTTATTTCTACCTTTCTGGGCCTTGAACATGGTAGTTGCTATCAATGCAGGGCCAGAAAGTTCTCAGATTTCCTCAAAAATATCTTAATTTGCATTCCGAAGGTTTTTAAGGTTTGACATGAGGGTGAGTAATTAATAACAGAAAATTCATGTTTGGGTGAACTATTGCTTTAATAGCTGAATAACCTTGCTTAAACATTCTCGCCCTGCAATTCCCTCTAATTTAGTAAGGCCAATCTTTCAGAAAATGTCTTTATTATACCTGCACACGCAGCACAGTACAAAAGTGTGATCAAATCATGGCCATAATCACGCCATGTCACAGCCTCTAGGGTCCCCTTGTCAAACAGCGGCCACAGCATGATGGATCGCTCATAAACAGCGCACTGCGTCATCCTTGATTAACGGCCATAAAAAAACACAGTAAGAAGGAGGGAGGGTTGTCCACCGGGGTCTGCGATGATATTTCTAAGCATTAATCTGTGGGAGGCGGTTAGGTGCTGTCAGAGGAATTGCGATGATATGAAACCATCTTCCTTTCACCACTGCACACTGAATGGCATACAGGAGGAAAGAGACAGGCTGATAGCAGGTAGTTATTTAACATTTGAGTGTTTTGTGTCAAATAAATAACACCATGCCTGCTCCCGCTTCCCCAATGAACTGATGGAGGACGACAATTCAACCATGACGATCAACGAGCGCAACAAATACAGACTTGCTACTGAAATTTCCCTGAATGATGTTTACTCTCTCACACACACACACTCACCAACACAAGCACACACAGCCTCACACCCTTAAACCCAAATGAAATGCGAGTTGACTCATCTATAACCTTTACCCACTCGGGCCAAGCTGCAGTGCAATTTAAACATCATTGCACCAAAAATACCAATCAAAACCTGCAGTTTAGTCAGCATGTGCCAAGCTTTGTACAGAATCTTAAAGAGTGTGGTATCTGTTTTGTTTTTAGTATAACGAGAAGATCCCCCAAATATATACTTAATGCTTTGGTTTGTGGTCAGGTTCAATGTTACAAAGCAATATGCTGAAGGAAAAGTTTGTCTCACTTGGGAAAAGCACTTCAAAAGCCTTGAGTTTCTTCGTGTGGGACACTGAGCAGACTGCTGAAGTATGGACAGATGGAAAACCGCACGCTCAAAGCCTTTTGGATCCTATTTCGGGATGTTGGGGATATTGTTGTGGGCATTGGGGATGCTGTTGTTTAATGCTCTTGATTCTGCATCTACACAAACAGAAAAGGGCTTTTGCACTCGTTCAGTGATGAGAAGGGCTCTCAAGCAATTCTGTGGACATCATTAATGATGAAACTAATCCTGAGGAGAGATCGAAATCAGTGGTGCTCAACCAGAGGACCTTAGCAAACTTCTGAAGGGTCCTTGAGAAATCTTGAAATGATTTAAAATTACACTAAACACTTTACTGTAAAGCTCCATTTGTTAACATGAACTAACACTACAAATACTACTTCTAGTTCATTTCAGCATTTACTAATACAGTAACAAAATCAAAAGTTTATTCTTTTTTGGACCTGAGCTAACATATATTTATACATTTTGTATAGTTGTGCAAAGATTAATATTGTTACAAATGTACTGTTATTGTTAGTTTACTGTATGTTGGTTGATGCGTTAACTAGTATTAATAGAGTCTTACTGTAAACCAAAAACAAATAAAAAGCAAGCTATTTACGAATGCGTTTTTCTTTGCTTAACAAAGCTGCATTTAGCCTGTTTGGTCAGGTATACAGTAAAAAAATACTGTTCCTTTGCAATGTAACTTTTGCAACATTAAAAAATGTATTTTCTGTCATTTTTGATCAAAGTAATAAATTTTTTTTCATTTCAATAAACTAAATATTAATGACACACAACTGCTGATGCCATCTTTTTTCTTTGAAGAAATTATTTAAAAAAAAATGTCACTTAAATCATTATATAACTTCATGAATATTTTTATAATGAATCCGCATTTTTTTAGTAGTGCCAAGCTCTAAAACATTCCCGCTTAAATCATGAACAACTGAAAACTCCTAGAGCCTCGGAGTCAAAAAGGTTGAGAAACACCGATCTAAATGATCCCCTCAACAACATGGCAGAGAGAAAGGGTGATTGCCGTAACTGTCATCATCGCTCACTTCTCATGGAATTGTGGGTGGATGTGTTTTGGTTTATAAGCATTGTCTACCTGTGTCACTTTGAGGTGGCCGTCCTTCAACATTCAACACTGAAGCAGTCATTAGAAAAGCAAGGACACATGTAGGAGATTTTCCTCAAGGGATTCAAATGCAAGTTCTCATTATTTTTAATCACTGTTGTAAGACGACGAACCAGTGAAGCATTCAAACAAGAAGAGTTTACACCATTAAACTCAAGTGTAACCAGTTACCATTGATTACATCATGCTCTGGGCATGCTGAAAACTGGTCAATTATTTCCTTGGCCTGAAAACAGCAAAACTTAACCCCGGAGAACACATAGAATCACTCTCTATTGCATACAGACAGTATTATCTTTAGCTTGAGAGTTCGTTCTTCAGCTTGACCCTGAATTTATACAGGAGTATAATACTTGTGAATGATGAGTGCCACTGGAAAGCACATAAAGCCTGAAAATGGACTTCCTGTTTTACACAATACAAGGACAGAGTCTCTTCCTCCGCTTTTAAACACACCACACCACCACAAACATGATCATATATTAGCTTGAGGAATCATTATGGTCAAAGTCAAGTTACTCAGTATATTATATTACATTACAGGCAGATTATAAAAACTATATTTAAACAATATTATACTTTATATTAAATATTATTATAAAAAAGGAGTTTTTTGAAAATAAAAATAAAATAAAAATAGTCTGCATGTATTTTTTCGTTGTGAATTATTACTGTAAATTAAAATAACTCTTATAATTAACATATTTTAAAATATATTTCCTGAATTCCTAATTGCAGAATTGGTGCTCAAAGTTGCATTACATTTTTTTTCCATACAGAATAAATAAAAAGAAAAGAATATAATAGAATTCATTAAAAAGAATAATTTCTCTTTTTTATTTCTTCTTTTTTGCTAAATAAAAGCATTCATTTCATTGTAAAAAATCTTATTGACCCCTAACTTCTAAACAGTAGCTTATATTTATTTTAGTGCTGTCAAATGATTAATCATGATTAATCACATCCAAAATAAAAGTCTTTATTGACATAATATATGTGTTCATGCTGTGTTTATTTATTATGTTTATATTAAAACACACACATACAGTATATACTTAGAAAGTATTTACATGTAAATGCATTTATATATTTATTTTCTTATATTTGATATTATATTTAAATATATTTAATATATAAACATAACATATTTTCATTAAATATATACATGCATGTGTTTGTATTTTTATATACCTAATAAATATACACAGTACATACAAATATATTATATAAAGAAAAACTTTTATTTTGTTGTGATTAATCATGATTAATCCGTTGACAGCACTAATTTATTTAAAATGTAATTATTAAATTCTATTCAAACACATAACAGAACAGCTCAAACAAATAAAAAAATTGCTCTAAAGGCACACAGTATGCATATTTTAAACAAAACGGCAAACAAGTCCACTATTATAAACAATAAATCATGCTGGTTTCAGGCATCACATCCTTGTGCAGTATGTACCGACTTTCTTGCCAGATGTCATGAGAAGGCAAGAAATCACTAACCAGAATTGGTGAGTGTGAAATTATCCTTCAAACTAAAACTCCAAGAGTCAAGATATTTCATGTAGATGGAAAGGCCCCAGTAAAAATCACCCACTGTGACACGCACATCGGACAGATTTACTTCTACACCCTGGAAACTACGACGAGACCTTCCCATTAAAAAAGGGCACTTAGTGACTCATCGAGGGCTCATTAACCAAACCCACCTCCTTCCCACACGGCCAAAGGCTAGGCTCTCGCCAAGCATTTACTGGGTTCATCAGTGAGGAACTCGATGGCTTTGAGGCTGCGACATTAATAACTCAGACCTTGAGATCCTTTAGGCATGTTACAGAGACGGTATGAATCACACAAGGTGAACGCCCTCCTCTGCACTCAACTATTTCAAGTCAGCAGAGGAGGTATATGCCAAATAAAAGAGTATGCAGTACAAACATCCAGCACACTTGTCTTCCTTAATTAACATAAAAACATGGTGAGTCAGCAACCGATGCTGCAACTACACAGTAATGCAGCCCACATTCATTTTTTGCTACGGTAATCTGAAGACTTTGAGAGAAGTACTTTAAGAGTGAAGGAAACCAATGTTCAACATCAGCTGAGATGACCTAGTTACAGAGCTTGTATTGAAATTCCACTTTCTTCTATTTCATCTGCAATTAATTCAGCTCCAAAGCTACACAGGCTTCATCCCAACTTTGTTTCACAGATCATTTTTAGCCTTAAAGGGTTAGTTCCCCCAAAAATTTAAATTCTGTTATTAATTACTTACCCTCGTATCGTTCCAAAAAACGATTCTCATTCTCAGAACACAAGTGGAAAGCATACGTATGCGTTGCGATATTCTCTAAAATGGCAGAAAACGTAAGTCAGGGGAGAAGAATGGAGTAAATTATGCTATTTTGTTTTTCTTCACGCAAAAAACGACTCTCCTAGCGTCACAAAACTGAAGTTGATCCAATGATGTCACACTTTTACCAAAGTTTTTACTATGCTTCTGGATCTGGATGATTTGAGTTGTGTTGCTGTCTATGGAGGGTCGGATGGCTCTCTGATGTCATCAAAAATATCTTAACTTGTGTTCTAAAGATCTTATGGGTTTGGAAGGACATGAGGGTGAATAATTAATGACAGAATTTTAATTTTGGGGTGAACAAACCCTTTATAAGGGTTTTCCTTTACACTGTTGTGTCGGGTTACTTGTTGAGTCTCATGCACAGCATTTCTCACATTCATGCATCTTGCAAACAACACTAGTTCCTTTTGCAAATATATCTAATTTAGACTGTGTTCTCAATGTGCCCACAAGAAATGATCCTTGACTCTCAGAGCTCCTACACACAGATTCGTACCATCATATGTTCCACTCTCCAGTAGCAGGCCGCTCTCCTCCAGCACACGAAACTCCCCCACGCTGATGAAATTATAGTCCACTCCTGGAACCTCCCCTTCGCGAGGCTGCCTCGTGGTACCTGCCAAAGGCACACAAGAATGATGAGTAACAAATTACTAGAGGAAAAAATGCTCTTTTTGTGTAAAGGTGTTACTTCAACTTGGTACATATTTTATTTTGATAAGGAAGATGACACATTTATTTTAAATGCCTTTTAGGTATAGATTTTAAACACTAACCCCTGTACCTCCCAAATACATGCAATAAAACCATTAAAATCATCATGAAATGGGAATAGAGACAGATCTTTTTTTTTTTTTTATTAAAAAAAAAAAATCAATGTGGTTGTTGATGTTATGCAGTGGTCGTTGAATGAAATTTAGGATTAAAAAAAAAAAAGGACTGAGGAATTGTTCACCATGTGTGACCCTGAAGCAAAAAACTGTTCATAAGGGTATATCTTTTGAAATTCTTTCAAATAAGCTTTCCATTAATAAAACTAATTGAAAATCTGGACTCTGAGGGTGCAAAAGAAAGAAAATATTATTCATTTAGCACACACTTTTATCCAAAGCGACTTACAAAGATAAACCTCAACTGCATTACATCAAGCTAAATATAAAAACACATGAAATATAATATACATAGTGTTGTCCTCTGTACAAGAGAGAACACAACAAATCATCTGCATCCCTATTCAGCTGCAGCGACTCTTTTTCGAACAGTTCAGACCTTGCTTTCTTCATCACTAAAGTTTGTCAAACTAGACAGTCACACAACAGCTACTATGGGGCGAGAGCCCAGGTGCCATTTTCTGTGCTGGAGAAAGATAAACAAACAATTATCTCTGCAGTTTGCACAAGCTACACAAAACACCGCCAGCTGCTTAAGCACCTTACCATCCACCCAGCATGATGCCGAACCCCCTGCTCTTCTCAGAGCGCCACAAAGAAAAGACTCACCCAACTTGGCCCTCTCCTAAAACAATTCTTGCTCTTCAAAGACTGCTTTGAAGCACCAAATCTTTCTAAAAATGGAAGTTGGTGTTATTGTTTCACATGTAAATTCTGTATTCCTATATCACACAGACGACTGAGCTGTGAGGTGTTTATTGTATGGCATCAAAGAGGGGATGAATTATATTCAAAACTCATTATGTACTCAAGGTCAGCTGTGAGATCCCTTAACAAGCTCTGGAAAAAATTTCTTAAATCTAAGTGTAAAAAAAAAGAGAAGCAATCCTTTACGATTGACCACCTAGGGCACTTTTTTATTTCTGCATTCATTTTTTTTATATTTGCGGATGAGAAGGGTTACCGTTGAGCTATAACGGATATTAATGCCAGCAGGAGGAGCGAGGGAGATGGAGGCTTCAGTCGAGCTTCAAAGATTATGTGACAATTTGGACTCCGGGTGTTCTACTTTCCCCCTTTTTTTCGAAGGACATGGCTTTAATGACTTTTCTGTCTTCGTGTCCAAAGAGACATGTGCTACAGTTCCATTCCAAAAGTTTTCAGATGAGGGGTTGACAGAAAGCGCAGTCAGAGTTTGACGAAGTAAACGGATTTCAGACTACATTTCATAGAGACTATATACTAAAATAAGCCTAGACAGTAAAATCATTATTAATTTTCTATGTATATATATATAGCGCATATATATATATTTAAATTAATTTAACAATTTAGATTAAGAAGTTTTTCCTGAAAAATTTCTTCCATTTTTATACGGGTATATATTTTAAAGAACGCTTGAAACCAAACAAACAGTGCCACCCATGAACTATCACTGTATGAACCACCAAAATAATAATAATAATAAAAATGTTGTTTTTTGTGTTCTACAGACAACATATAGGGAGTAAATAATTTTAAAATCATTTTCATTTGCGGCTGAACTGACTCTTTAAAACTGAGCAATGTGTTATTAAACACTGAGTTCTATTAAACAGCAATACTGCTTCTTACCGTCCTTCACCTGTACTGTGATTAATAACCTACAATTAAATCATTATTGGATTATTTTACTTGACTGAAGCTTGAAAGATGAACTATGACAGTTCATTCTGACATTACTGCTACTACCGGTACTATTAAATATAATTAGACCTGTCCATCATCTGGCTCTCAGCTCGATGCTTATGATTATAGTGGATGGAAAAGTCTGAATGGAGGACAGTGTGTTGAGTCATGGGTCTGAACGGACCGTAACAAGGACAGTGGATGAGAATGACGTTAGAGATTCCAGGTGGGCCCACACACTGAGCCAGTGTCTCATGCAATGTTGAGCCACAGCAAAGCAAACATCTGTTCAGGCCTGGTGTCTATTAAAATCCCAAATTACAAAGAGCCGCATGCCAGGTGCAGGACTCACTGAATGAAAACAGCATAAACTACATTACATCTCTAAATTAACAGATAAGAGATTACATTTTTACTGAATTTACTGAAAAAAACAAAACAAAACGTAAACCTTACTGGTGCATAGCTTGCTGACACAACACTGTTTGGCTGTTGAAATGTGGTGCTACGTGATTAAAGTCATAATATCCCATTCCCAAGTGTGTGATATTCTGTCCTTATGGCTCTGGAATGTC
This sequence comes from Enteromius thamalakanensis, assembly GCA_032357475.1. Taxonomy (NCBI): domain Eukaryota; kingdom Metazoa; phylum Chordata; class Actinopteri; order Cypriniformes; family Cyprinidae; genus Enteromius; species Enteromius thamalakanensis. The sequence goes on from JAUCMT010000054.1 coordinate 13,135,708, forward strand.
TTTTTTGTGTGATGCACATGAGAAAATATTCTGAAGAACATTTTAACCCCTTTTTCACCATTGAAATGTTCAACAAAAGTCAAAACAAAAGTCAAAACAAAACAAATAAACAAAACTAAATAAAACAAAACTAAATAAAATAAAATAAAAAAACAAAAAACAAAAAACAAAAAAAACAAAAAACAATACCAAACACAAAACAAAAGAGATTTTCAAAAAATTCTAACAAGCTTGGTGAGTAGCCTATATAATTACCAATTTTTGGGTGAAATATTCCTTAATAGTTAGTATTAACCCCAAGTATGAGCCATATTAATGATGATAAGTGCCTTAACAAACAGCACTAATTAAAAGATTACACCACAGCCTGAGAGAAAAAAGCACTAATTAAAGATGTGCGAGTAATTAGGGCATATGTTTCACTAATTCACTGATTTGTAGCCAGAACACACTCTATTCTGCACAACAAAAGAGAAAAAACTCATTGTGTGAATACGTACTGGTTTATTGGCACTGATGTTGTTAAGGAAAAAAAGATGGTTGTCTGTTCCAGAAAGTCTGTAACTGAAAACTGTTGCCAAGAAATTACTGAGCCAAGTAATTCTACATTACCCAACAGGTTTAATCGATCATAATTATGTGACATTACCTCAAACAGTTTAGACGTTGAAAGTATGGAAACTGAAATTGTCAAAAAAGAAACAGGAAGAGAAAGAGAGAAGGAATAAACTGTCCTCAAGCGTCACTGGCCTCCGGCATCTGCTTGTAAAAGCAGGCATGTGGCAGGAATCACACCAAGAACAATAACTGAAATGCTAAGTATATTAGAGTCAACATTAACAGATGATAGCATTCTATTTAAAATTAGCGTGCACTGTATTTCTGAAGTTGTTCAGTAAATTCTATTCAGATGTCAGCGTTTTTATTGTTCATCAGCTGTGGGGGGGAAAAAACATGATTCCAAAGAGATGTTTCTCTGTGATGTTACCATAAACGTTGCGGTATGGAATTCTCTATTCTTATAGAAGTAAGATGAATATTAAAACTCTACAGTTAGACTTATAGTCATTGTTACTGCTGTGAACAGCCTTAAGAATGAAGGAACGCTGTGACTCGTCTCTCAGCTGGGTAAATAACCTGTTCTACCAGGTGAGGGCAGAATGGAGAGAATAACCTTCGTAAACACATGCTGAGTCTACTCAGACTTTCAGTGTTTCCTTTAGATGAGATGACTGTGTTTGAACTAGCACTCGGCACCAGCACTGCTGGGTTCCCAAGAGCTGTTTTTTTAGATTAGGCGCTCATTTGTGATTTGGGGTTAAACCACTATATGCAGCTGTTTTTAGTAGATGTTAGTAATGTATTCTTTTCCCAGTTATCAGATCGCATTTACTCGAATTAAACTAATTTTAGCTTAGTAATCAAAATTGCCTTTATGTTTAAATATATAGGAGGTCATTGTGCTATAAAAACATCCTGTAAGGCCTTGTTTACACTGCCAGTTAAATGTGACCCAATTCCATTGTGACACAGATCGGATCGGTTATATGACAGTGTAAATAGGGAAAAAAACGCATTTGGATATTTCGAGATCGGTTTCAGGCCTCATTCATATGTGGAAGTAAATCAGACATAAATCATGATATGTGCCAATGCGACTGATGTAAACGGGCAGATCGGATTTTCAGAGGCATTTTACGCCATTAAAACTGTGACAATTTAGTACTTTGAGAAATAATAGGATATGGGGCAACAAATCAGAATTGAGCATCTGGGGTTGGGCGATGTCCATGTCTAATGTGAAACATCGCGATGGACAATGGCAACATCATCGTATGCTGCTAAAACACCAAGCCCCACCCCACGACTGACAAAAATAACAGTGTTCGCGCGAGCAGGTGAAAGAGAATCGAGCGCAGGAAATATTGCACGTGAGTGCTTGAATTGGGCCTGGATTTGAAATGAGCTTGTGGGCACCCTTTCTGCGCATGTACATCTCGCCAGCATCAGTGGTGCGCTCGCTTATTAATGGCATAGATTTGCCGCCATGGATTAAGTGTGCTGGTCAATTTTCAGAAATTTTCCTTTTCAGAAGTCATTATTTAAAAATCTGCTTACACTGAAGTCAGTATGCTGAAATAACAGATAGTGGAATATAGCACTTGACACAATGACGTCATAGTGTGGCTAAACACCACCTCTACAGAAGATGATCAACGCTTGCTTCTAACCTTAGCATCAGTAAGAACTTGGTCCTTTGTTCTCTTCATTTTACTGCAGATTCATTTACAAACAAGGCACAACTTGATGCAGGATTTTCTGGAAGATCAGGAAGAAAAATGCTGATTTGACTAAATTAGGCTTGATGTCGCAGTAACTTTTCATTACGTGATCACTATTGCTTTGTGTTATTACTACAGATCATTTAAAATGTAGTGTTTATGCGTTTTTAACTTAAATACATACAACTATTAGCCAAATTGGTGTTTACTATTCAAATAGAGCATGGAGCAAATGGAGAGGTCAAAACAGGATAGAAAATAGAAATTCTATCAGGATAGAAATGAACTGCTAGAGTGAAAAACCCAAAAGCTGTGATTTTCTGTAATAATTTCATCTACTGTTCATCACAATGCACAACATGAGAATCCAGGAATCGTTTCAATGCTGGCTCAAATACAACCAGCCTAATGCGTTCACAGCACCCATCAAAGCACTCTTAGAAATTACGTACAGAAGACATGTTACTGACACCATAATTACTGTCTGAGCAGCCGGAGTCATGGCAGAATCATTGGAGTGTGACCTGCACTAACACATTTAATGAGTTCTGAGGATCTGAGCGAGGTCAGGTGTGTGAATGTGTGTGGTACTCACAGGGAATGGTGCGCAGATACAGGTTATCTCTGATCACCTGCTGGAGCTTGTGGTCCAAAGAGCCTTTCTGGAACTGCAGGCTGAGGTAATGACGCAGATCCGTGTTTAACACCTTCCCTGCAAAGACACAATGCATTTGGGTAAACGTTTGCTAGTTTAAGTACAAAAAGAGCATTTGAGAATAATCTTGCATCCATATTATGACGACTGAAACAGATATTTATAAATTACCAAAATATGTTGGTTTTGTCCAATAATTTTATTCTTCAGAAACTGATCATATCAAGCTAAGGTCTCTCAGTATGTGACATGTTAGAGCAGAGGGACTGAAAAATAGCTTTGGTGATTTTAGATAAAAATGAAACTCAATCTAACTCAAAAGTTAAATGTTCATGTAATGTTTAAACCTATATAAATTTAATTCTCAGAAATAAATGTACAATGCTGCAAAATATAATTTTTTTAAATAAATGCTGTTATTTTAAGCAGTTTCAGTATTCAGTAAAGAGTAGTAAAAAATTAGATCAGTTGTCAAAAAAATAAATAAAATAAAATACAATTTTATAATATATTCAAATTGAAAGAAAACAGTTATTTTAAATTTGAATGCAATTCCACAATATTACAGTTTTATTGTATTTTAAATCAAATAAAGCCTTAGTGAGCATAAGAGACATCTTAAAACCATTAATTATCAGAAACACAAAAATTAATTTTTTTGAACAAAAGTTTAGCAAACTGCCATAAAAGAAACTTGTAGAATGATATATGTATAAAATGATGTAAGATTTCCGTTTTATACAGAAATCTGATAATCTGATGAGTGAGTTCCGCTCATTAGCAACAGCTGTGCAAAAAGCAAACAAACAAAAGTGAAAAGCTGTCAGTTGCAAATGAGGTGAATATAACTAAATCATGCTCAAATCTGGAAACCGTCCCCGTCTTCCTTCTGATTAAATGACAACCTTGAGATGTGCAGCAGGAGGTCCAGCTGTTTCTAGCATTACAAAAAATATTTACTGGCTTTCCCTTCACCAGCATCCAGATGTGTGAATGTGAGATGAGCGCTAACAAAACAACGCAGGTTCTATTGCTGTGCTCTTGCAGCAAAAGTGCCAGGAGTTCAGGCGGAGTTCAAGGAAGTGTGGAGGTGGTGCAAGCTATCCTGGAGGAAGGAGGGGAGGAGAAGACCCTCTGAATTAGAGAATAAGGAGAGTAAGAGCCAAGTTTCCCCTGACAAATTAAATATGGGAGGGAGGGAAAGAAAGCAACGCCTCTTTGAGCAGCTCCAGTCTCCAGCTGTTGGTATTACGCAGCTGATGTTCTCTGGGAGGGGAGGATATGCTTTGAAACCGTGCCAGTCACATGACTGCTGCATCAATAAGCATTGTTTCGGACCTCGCAGCTGCTGAACCCGCCTGGCTGTCCTCACAGACCGATGTGATCATGGATCCCGACACACTCTGGCATATAATTACAGATAAAAGAGCCCCTCGCACGACTTCAAAAATGGGTCAAGCTACACCTTTGCAATGTCCTAACATCTGGAATCAGCATGTGCTGTTCATGTCTAAAACGCAGCTCAACCCAGACCATTTTTTTCATCTGTAGTTCAACATTTTTACTCATCCACCTAACATTTTTTTTTCTTTGCAAAATCATGCAACAGAGCTATAGATAAATTGCTGTAATTATATTATATTATATTAAACAGACAGCTGGACATTAAGTTTGCAAGACATAAATTGCTATAATTACAGTGTATTATATTATATTACACGGACAACCAAACATTTAAGTTTGCAAGACATAAAAATATAGATTTACAAGAAAACTTTAAAAAAAATTGAAAAAAAACTTTCATTTGCAGTTCAACCGTTTTTAGCAATGCATTTTTTTCTGCATTTGCAGAAAACATTTACTGTTTATAACCAAAAATAAAATGCAACAACTTAAAAACTATATCACATTATATTATATCATTATACAGAAAACCAGATGTTCCAAATAAAAATAGATCAATGAATTAAAACAGATGACTTTGGCAGTGCAGCCACTGCACTCAGCAATGCATTTAAAAAACATATGCTGTTTTTGTTCATTAAAATTATTTTGAATACATTTTATTAAATAATATAATATTATGCAATAAATTTATTTTTGAAAAGCATGAAAAAACCTGCAGGAATACAAGATGAATGAAACAGCAGTAGTGGACTCTTTCTCAGACTGGCCCCCGGGTCAAACAGAAAGGGTTCAGGTCTTAAAAAGGAATAAGAAATATTTCAAACTATTTTATTCATTGTTGTCATTAAAGCAAAAAGTCGGGAAAATGAAATTCTAAGTCAGTAGGAACGTTTCAGTCCAACTGAAAAGATGAATTCTTCCTGTGGCCTTGAGAGAAACGCCATTTGTGCCTCCAGACAGAGAAAATGCAAACATGTTGTGCTATCTCTGGCTAATTTCGAATGCAAGGTAATCAAAACAAGTCTCTCCCCAAGCAATTCTCTCTCACAGGGAATGAAATGGATGGCCCACTGTGATTGCAGATTAGCCTCATTTCATTGGTCGACTTCGACGCATACTAATTTGCTCCAATCTAAATGTGCTCAAGAGGCCCATCATTTTCATTTAGAATTCTGGTATTAATTCCACCTCTATGGCTGTTCAGCAAGACATTACAGTGCGTCTGACTTGCTCATTCTGCAGAGCTCATTTCCAATAGTGTAAAACACAATTTATTGCTGCCGTTCATTAGGGAGTGTCTCGGGCCAGTCCGAGTGCGTATTGAGCTGCAGTATGAAGTGCTGAAGTATGTTAAATGAGGCCAGTTGGGACCGCTAGGGAGGCTCTGTGAGTCATACTGTGAGAACTCAATGGAGAGGCAGGACGAGTGGAGAGAAGCCCCCCAGACTCCTCTTACACTGACATCACTGGCTCCAGCCACCCACACCTGGAAATAATCAGCAGCTCCAGAGCATGAAACGCACTGCGAATGTGGTCAGTATCACACAGGAGGCTAGAAATCACACAAGGCGGCGAAGCAAATGAATCATATTTTGAATCGTAGTATAAAACTGTATTTTACAATGCTCGATCAAGCGGATTTCAATCTTTTTGACTCCAAGGACTCACTTCGTCTCAACTCTGTTGTAATAAAAACAAACCCGAAAAATGTTTTTAGCTTATTGTTCATTTTTATTTTAGTGTGTTGTATATTATTTTAATTATAGGATTATTTTTGAGGATGTTTTGGGGCCCAACAAGAATTTGGCAGAGGCTATTTAGAGAACCACTGATTTAACCCGTTCTAAAAACACACAATAACACTTTATTTTACAGTTACACCTTGTTACATGCTTATTACTAGATTATTAACAAGTGTTACCTATTCTAAAGTGTTACCGAACACACTAACTTATACTTATTTTACTACTACTAACATTTGTGATTATATTGTGGCAACATTCAATACAAAATCTTTACATCTTTACAAAATTCCTTTGATATATTTGCGATAAATAATCATACATTTTTATGATTTACATACAACTATTAAAAATCATTTTAACATGAACCCGGCTAACTGCCTTAGAGATGTGAGGAATATATATACAGAAAACAAGAAAATCTTAAAATGAGCAAATTATTAAAAAAAGATATATATACATATACACATATATATACATATACATATATATAGTTTTGTCATTAGAAATGCTTTACAGAAAGCTTTGTGCACGGTATCGAATTCAAATGTAAAAAATTATACGCATTTTACAAGGTGGCAAATTCGTAGGAATTCATATGACAGACCAAACATAACCCCACCCATTAAACTTCCCTCACAGAACATATGTGAGGATGTACAAATTAGTACATTTTAGCCACCTCATTAAAAACGAATTAGTCGAGAAATAGCGTAAACCAGGCAACAAATTTAAGGCTCATTATGGTTTAGGTCCCCACCCCAATTAATAGAAACACCTGATTAGTCGACTACTTTTAAAAACCTTGTCCTTTAAATATCTGTCCGAAGAGCTGAACACTTTTGATGGCAGAAATACGCCTTCATATGTTCAGATCAGAAACTTTTACACAGCTTCCATGTTCTCCCATATATGAAACTCAAGAAGATATGAAACTGGAAAAATTTAAATTTGAGAGTGAATAAATGACGATAATAAATGAAATAAATGAATTCTCATTTTTGAAATAACTGTTTCTTAATTTTTAAGAAAAAGAAACTGAGATCAGAGTGGGTCGTTTTAAATGCAGCATTCAAAATGCACTTCTTGTACAAAAATAATAATTTGGGTTTACTCATAAATAAAGACCAATGCAAACAAGGGCTTTTTTATGTGGGGAAGGCTTTCAAAACTAGGTTTTCAAATTAAGTTGTACAACAAGGTCCAAGAGCTACGCTGTGGAATTCTTTGGACATTGCAAAATGGCGAGAATTTAGGTCAGGCCACAATAGCTTTGCTTCATCCTTCATCAAGTATTGTACAGTAGCACGCAGGAACGTGCTCCATGTTCCCAGAAAAATTCTGCGTGCTTGCAGTTCATACAAACCGGGTTATACTCAGCTGTGCCAAAAAGCCTTTACCCCAGATACGGCTGAAATCTCTCACTGTTGTGGGTCCTCACATACATGCAGAGCAGCGGGAGACATCAGGACATTAGCCAATCATATACATGGATGTGTCCATTGTTATTTTGATGATATTCTCACACACTAACACTCACAGAAACCCCCCTGCACACTCGTTCTATATCAGCCTAGGTCTTTGTTTACAGAACAAGGCGCTCTTTGTGGCTACGCTGTCAGGTAGCGTTAGTGAGCTGTGTCATATCTCTGGGGTGTCTCCCACTAAAGCGCACCAGTCTCTGTACTGCCAGGCAGCCCATGGGAGCCACGGGACATAAAAGCTCCTTTTGTGTCTCATCATCCAGGCATTACAACCATTTTGATCAAGGTGGAGGAGGGTCAGGCATGGACACAGACAAAGTCCACGCAATACCTTCGTGCCGGTCTATTCTTGTGCAGAAGCTTTGAACGCAAAGATGTTTTTACCTCACTTATCCTTTTATTATTTGGCTAACTCTTTACAATAGTTATGCTCTTATCCTCTTGACCAAATGACAGTAGTGATCGGGGAAGATGACTTCTCGGTAAAATGTCAGGGAGTGGGAGTGTGGAATGGTAGTATACACAGACTTTAGCTGGACAAGATGCCATATTCAATCTGACCAGGGGCGTAGGAGAGATTTAAAAAAAAGGGGTACATTAAAAACCTTATTAACTTGGCTCATGAATATTAATGAAGTCATTTTTGCCCAGTAGATGATAAGCACTTGCACATTCTTTCACTCATTCTTTTCACGTTATTGTATGAGTGGCCGGAAATACTTTTTTGTTCGCACAGCAGCCGAATGGTAAAACTAATGTATGTTTATACACCAACAACTGCATTGGAAAAGTGGAAGAAACAAACCCCCCTGCTGAAATGTACAAATTAAACAGACTTTAAGACTTTAAACAGACTGTAAGGCCAGTTTTTAATTTAGTATTTAGTATTTGAATTGTAAGCTTTCTTTTAGGGCTACACATGTGATTATTATTATTATTATTATTATTTTGCAATCTAACTAATAATAATAATAATAATAATAATAATAATATTAATAATAAATAATAATAATAAACTACTACTACTACAAATAATAAAAATATTATTATTAGTAGTAGTGTTTTTGTTGTTAAATAGAATAAAAAAAGGAAACATTAATACTTTAATACAAAAATTTTTTTTATTAATATTTATTTAATTATTTAATAATAATTAATATAATATTATTATTATATTTATTAATATTTAATAATAATAAAATAATTATATTTACTGTAAGATATAAAATTATTTACTCTAATTTATGGCTGTTTTTTGAGTCAATGGAGACCAGAAAATAAAGGAACTATCCCTTTACTTCCTAATTTATAAACACTAAAACACCAAGCTTTTATTTTAGTGGAAAATCTGCAGGGAACCTTTAAAGCATCTCGACGGCGCTTCTCGTTACATGTTTGTTCAGATTGTTCAGCGTATGTTGTGTCCCTGAAAGCACTTTATAAGTGACTTAAACTTACAGAACTCACACAGATCCTGCGAATAGACAAATAAACCTGCTCTGATTTTGGTTTGATTTTGAGTTGAATCCTGTTTAATATGTCATACAGTCTCAGCATACTAAGTTACATTATCATTTTCCATGATCATAAAAACACAAGATTGAAGTGTTAGGCATGACATTTAGAAAGGTTCTATATCCTCATTTTCATTCTTATCACATTAAAAATAGTGCCAACACGGTTTTAGCTGAAGCAGAGAATGTCACATTTGAAGAAACCAAATATAACTGTTATTAAAATAAGTAAAGGAAGATAGCAACAAACATATTTCCATCTGAATGTACACTACAAACTACATTCTGAGACGATTACAGCAAACAAAGGATGAGTTGAAACGACTCACCAACATTTGCACACACATTGCGTGATCCCATGAGTCTATTCTTTACACATGTCGAGGGAAAAGCCAACTCAATGCACCTTACCACCTTTACACTTCAACACCTTCTAGTACATCTTCACACAAGACTACTCCATTTGCCAATATCAAACAAAAGAAACACAAATAGACTCTCACATGACTATGAGTTCATAGAAGGAGGCTACATAGTCAGCCACCCACCAGTGTGTTGTACAAACACTGCACCTACAGGACACTGCTTACACAACACCGTCACCTCAGCCCTGAAAACAAACCCACATACTGAGAGACCCCTTCTTTTTTCAATTAGGAGAGCAATATAAATGCCACAGATAAACCATCACTAGAAACTAACAAGGCCATGTTATGACAGTGGTCCAGTGGAGATTCACGGGAAGCCTAGTGAAGAGCTAATTAGCCGGGAGAACGAGACGCTTGGCAACTCGGGCCCCACTTGTTCTCTGCTTGTTAGATCTGCCGGGTTTTGTTGGCTCCCAGGGCCCAAAGCTAACACACAATTCACTCAAAAGTTTGCTGGGGAATTTTACACTTCACCTGCATTTGTAACCAAGTGGCCTAAACAAGCGGCCAAAACTAAACAAAAATTACACATAAATATATAAATTATACAATTATATATAAAATATCTGCAACAATTTATATACATATTAAATTTGTTTGTATAGATAGATAAATAAAATACATTGATTACACCATTTTAGAATTATACATTTTTATATAATACAAATAATATAAAATAAAAACACACTTTATTTTCTTTTATTATTATATATGTGTAATTATTGCATTATTATGCACAGTATTATATATGTATTTTTATTATGTATTATTTTGCATTGTATAATTTTATATTTTTAGACATTTTTACTAAATTTTAGAATAAAAACAAAAATACAATTCTAATTAACTTTTTAATTTTTGTAATAATTTGAATAACATTTTATCATTACATATGTATTATATTTCTATTGTTCATATACATTTAAGCACAAAAAAGTATATATATATAAATGTTTTTAAATCAGTCCAATTTAGTTGCATTTTTGTTGCTATTTTATCCAATGGACACATCTATGCTATCTTTCAGGTGAAAGCATCCTTCAGACAGGATGTTATGCAAACATTGAATTCATGTGTGTGTTAATGCCTTCCTACTTCTTTACAATGCATGCTCAGACAGCCTTTTTTCAGGTTCTGGGACGCAGCCTCTGTTCTGAACTCGCATGAATCGCAGATAAAGGCTAAAAACAACAGCACCCTCAGGCCATAACACGCCATGAGAGTTTCACACTCAAATGCCTGTGTCCTCAATCATCAAACCAGCAATGAGCATGCCCTGCTTGGCACCGGCACAAAACCCAACCACAAGAATGAAATGAAAATCTGGAGGGAGGAATCAAATATTCACAATCTCACCAGCAACATCTCTTCTGCCTCGAGTTCATAACACTCATAAGCACACCCCGTGATATCCATAACCATGCCCCCAGTGTCACAGGAAGCCATAGATAAAAGGAACAATCACACAAAGGAGTCAAGAACAGAGAGATCTGTAGAAATCTCGAGCCCGCAGCTTCCTCCTCACTCCGACCATTCGGCTTTGTAGTGTCTGATGCACCACAGAGTTCCAGATCGAAGCCTCTCATCTCCTCCTTTCCCATCAACTCCACGATAGAGCCAAAGAACTTCCAGGAGCTTTTGAAGATCCTGTATGAACCTCCTGGGAGAAATGGCGGAGATAGGTAGAGAAGAATCAAAGCTGGGTTTTCTATGATCCTCAAGCTACGTCTGGAGATTTCTTAACATGCGTTTGAAATGGAGAAGCAGGCTGAAATCTCTTTCAAGACAGACCGCAGTGACACTTGTGGCATCATCTAAATTCTTGGAAGAAACATTTATAAACCCAAGTTATACGCCAGCCACTCAGTGTTGTGTGTGGAGCCATGACCTCGGCTGTTCTCCCGGAGTGTTGTTATTCAGCGCTCGTTCTGTCTGACTGAAACAAGGTCTTGTCAGTCCACACGCCGGCCGCTCCAAACGAGCCACGAGAAGCCTGCGGGCTATCTCAAGTGTGTCTCGTTAACACGCAGATCTGCATAAGTGGATCTGTGATCCTGAATACATGTCTGATGCTTTAACACCCACCTATCTCCGTATGAAGTGAATGGAAGTTCTTTTGAATAAAAGCTGATATATAAACACTGTACATGCATACATGGATTATTCCTACTAGGCAATACACTTTAAAGTCTCCATCATAAATTATATAATATTCTCTGTAAAAAAGTCCGGAATAAATTATAAACATCTTCTAGGAAATTACATTACAGTATGTTAATATTATATTATATATTATATTATATATTAATAATATCTCTTAATATTACTTTGATATTCTATCAAATAAATGCAGCACTAAACATAAGACTAATAAAAATAAATAAATAAATGAAAAAATAAATCATGTTAAAAATAACTACAGAAATTTATAAAAGCCAGTTTCAGCTGATTAAATTTTTTTTAAAAAGGGATACAAAAAAACCCCCATAAAATCCCTATTGTGAGCTGTGTTTACAAGAAATATTGTCAATTAATTGTAATTTTTCTCTGATGTAGAAACAGCGCAGGTTTCCTTAGAAATCAGTTTGATAATATAGATATTCAAAAATAAAATAATAATAATAATTAAGCTGTTGGTCACGTGTAAGCTCTAAATCTTTTACTGATCAATGGGTGACCATAGCACTTTATTAATTATTATCAATTAAATCAAATTAATAATAATCATTATTAATTAAATCAAAAATATAAACGCTATACAAAAGCCTGAGCTTTCACTAAAAAAAAAAAACTACTTTAAATTACATCATAGGTATATGCATTTATTAAAAAAAAGTTGCAGAGTAAAGAATGCACTGCACAGCAGGAATGACCCAAGTGTACTTGTGTACGTGTGAGTACAACCAGAGGATTAATATCAAAACCGCACAATCTTGTCTTTATGGCAAAACGCCATGTTGCTCTCTCTGTGTAGAGGAAGAGAAATGTTTGACTGTCAGATTGACTGAATCTTGCGGTCACAAAGCTCCCGGTTCACCTCGGCTAGGATAAGGGAGCTCTCAGAGGGGCCGCTCACACTCATTAAAGCCATCCATCACCTCTCTGGCACAGTAACTGCCCATAACAGAAACCAACCAGTTGGCTGCCGTGAAGTGATCAGGGTGACTAAGCAATGGAGTCGATGTCCAGTTCACATCAGTCCTACACTCCTGGGAAGCGCACAAGTTCAGAGGCCGCTGATCTGAGGGGGAAGAAGCCAAGTAACTCGCCGTTCTCAAGCTACTGGAAACGGCCATTCGGTTTGTGATTCAGTCTGTTTTCTTTAAAGCAAAACAGAGCAGTCAGGAAGAGAATTACAGAAGAAGAGCAGATAGTATTTATTCAAGCCAAGACACAAACAAAAGCATTGAAAACAAGCTGTTTTTTTAATGTGAAACTACTTAATCCTATGCAGAGACAACTATATGTCGACTTAGCAGAGAATAATCACAGTGGCGCATTGAAAATGTTCCTGTGTTTTCTTAAACAACCAGACATGTCAACTTCTGGCTTACTTATTGGAGCACAACCAGGGCAAAAACGCAACCAAAAGTAACAAAAAATCCCTGGATGCTTAAAATAGAGGCAGAAATGTCGGGATGATGCCATTGTAATTAAAAGTATGTTTGGACGAGTTTTTCTTTGCTTGTGATTCGATCACCTGAAATCTTAATAGCAAGAGCTGATACGACAGCTCTAGACAAACTCAGATGGTGATTTCTATACGATCCGCTTTCTTCCGTCCATGAATCCAGGCTTTGTAAAGAATAATGACCTCCAAATAGCATCTCAAACTTCAGTCTGAAGAATGCAGCACATTGCTCATTTCATGAGCTCCATCTGTTCCCAGGGAGAGGCCTGAAACACACCCATGCCTAAACTTCATCTGTCCCTGTGCCAATCTTTTCATTATCAGTGAGCCATGTCAAGCCTCACAAAACTTGTTGATAATATATACAAGCTTAAGCCTTAGTTTTGATCAGGGCTGTATGTTAAAGACAGAACCAACTGAAGGCATTGAGTCAAATGGGACAACTGGGAAAAGAAGTTGTGACAGGAAACAGCTGGATCAACATAATGGGGAAGTTCAAAGCATCTTCAATTAAATAAATAGGCTTGGAGTGGGTGTCCCTAACAAAGGTAAAGTCTCTGAAATATTTCTCATCCAATAATTCAAATTAGATTTTTCATAAATGGACTGAAGGTCAAGCCATTTCATCTTTTCACACATCTGAAAAGAAAAAGATCTTTTGATGTTTTTTATTCTACTCTCATAAAATGGTATTAAACCACTGATGTCACATTTTAACAATGTCATCACTAGCTTTCTGGCAGCCCGGTAAAAATGCATATATAATATGGCTAATAAAACTGAAAACTTGTGGTATTACGGCCTGTACACACCGAAGGTAGTGCGCGAATATCGTCAAAAATCTTCACTGTTTATACCCAAGAGATAGATACCCTATAAATACCCAGTACACAAGGTGGCACTGTGCAACATTTTTTTGCTTCTGACATTCGCTTGTCACACAGAAGAAGAAAGGAACCACTTGTCAAACAATGTACACGCTTCTCTGGCAAAAAAACATGGATATTTCCAGCAGTAGCTCTGGTGATGAAGAAACCACTCAGACCAGCATTCATCTTGTTGAGATACATCTTCTTCGACTACTTGCTCGGCAAAACCGCTTTGTGCTTGAGTGCCACCAAGCCATGTACTGTTGCTTCAGCAGCTCCAGGCATGTGAACAAAAGTGGAAATCTCATTGGTCGGCCAGTTTTTATTGTGGCGAGTCAAAAAAAACTAAACTATTTTTTATTTACGTTATTTTTTTAAGGACGATTTGATGCTTCGCATATTACACTTCGGTGCCCTTTGTTTAGTCATGAGGCGTTAAACATCTATGTTTGTCCTGCGTGAACAGACCTTTAATTTCATAATTACATATGACACGCATGTGTTTAGCATGCATATAATACATTTTTCGCGTGTCTATCATACAATATTTGTTATTGCATATACTGTAATACACACATGCAAGTTTTTTGTTATTTTTGTGTAAACTATCCATTTAAGGACCACTGCTGGTTTGCATTCATGTCAGTGTTTTTGAGTGTACAAAACATTTAGATACACTTTATTTTGAACACACTTGTTACAGTATAATTGTACAAATAAGTGCTATGCAATATTAATTAACATTTACATACCATACAATTAAGTTATTTTTATTAGTTTTGGGAACAGTTGTTTGTAAATTATACATCATGTACTCTAGTAGTAAATTATGTATAATTTACAAACATGTAATATGTGATCAAGGACAACTGCAAAAACACCTTATGCAGAAAGTGCCCCTAATATGCTATTTTATAGGTGGCTAATATTGTTTTATGAGTCTCTTAAAACAGATTTACATGTATGCATTATTTGTAGATTCATCTTTTAGAAGGGCATATAAAACACATTTACTCTCACGGGATACAGACGTGGAGATTGTACTGTTTGGGGGCGGGGCAAGTTGTTCACGACATAGAACGTGGGCGGACATTATGCAAATATATTACTTTGGGAAGTGGATCCATAACAGAGAAAGATTCAAATTGCTGATGACTCATTTAGGTGAATGTGAGTCGACTCTTTTTTTTTGATAGACAATAACTTTATTTATCCTGCACTGTCGGCGTCACAACTTTGTGGATAGTTTATGTTCACATACAGCTACACGACACACTGCATGAACGATCATGTTTGAAAAAGCATAATATGCGCACTTTAAAATGTTTCATTAATAAGATTAAAATTTTCCAATGAAACAGCATTTCTTTTTTTTCCAAATCATTAAAAGAACAGGAAATGTTAAAATGATTTGTAATCGATGGTTTATTATTTCATGAAGCTTCTTTGATGAATTTCACTGTCTGCACGCTGTCTGACACAAATGCACATAGGCCTCATGATTAGTTGGGATAAGTAACACTAGATCTGCAGGGACACCTTCAATCACAAGCCGCAATCTATCCAATGAGACCAAAATTACAGTGCCCTTTTCATCTGCCCATTACATGGTAATATCTAGTCTCTAATGCGAAGAGCCACAAAATGAATGTGAGTGCGTTTCCATGCTCGTACTACCTCATTAAAGAGTCCTCGTCTATCAGGCCTTGCAGTTTGTCCAGAGTAGAGGACATCTTTCTGCTGCTAGACCAGGGCGACACTTGAGAAGTCCACTGTGAAAGTGCCAGCCAGAAAAAGAGAAAGAGCGCAGCTCCCTCAAACACAAAGACACTTCTGTCTCTCAACATTATCAACCTGACCGAAAAAAAACAACCTTTCTGTCAAGAGCAGCGACATACAACATTAAGATTGTAGTTGGAATGCACACCTGCATTTATTAGTTTTCATAGAGGAGCAGGGGCTAAGAAAGATGTATGAGACTCACATATACTCACAACATAACACTGATGTATTGTGGGGTACAAAAGTTTGAGAAGGTAATGCATGTCTTTCAGTAAAGTTTTAAATATTTTAATGGAGCATCTTTTGCTCTTCAAAGCCGAATATATTTTTAAGTTCTTAAAAAAGAAAAAAAAAAGAAAAACACTGATCCCAAACTTATAGTATATGGAATTTCTATTTTGAATAAAACGTTTTTTTTTATTTTTTTTATGCATTTATCAAAGAATTATTAAAAAAGTGCAGTTTCCAAAAAATATTAAGCAGCTCAACTATTGCCAGTCTTGATGAGCATAAAAAGCTTCTCTATGATCTTGCTCTATATTTTAATTTAACAATGTAATGTTTGCTACTTTGTGCTGTAATAGAACATACCAATTCTAAAACCTTAAGTCTTTCTGCTGTCATTTTTCATAAACAAATGACTAATTAGTTAGTGCAAATGTAAATTTAAAAACTATTTTCTGGATGAGGTCCTGAGACTAAGGGGATGGTGGTCTATGCTAGAGGTTAAGGAACATGAAATTAATAACTCAATACTGTAATAATCTTTGTGAGGAAATAGTGATGCTCTTCAAAAGCCATACTGTTTTCCACATATTTTAGTTGCTACAGTATAAACAGATTTTTCCCCTTTTCATAATCACAGAGAAAATCCTGTTTCAGCGGTTCCTACAACTCCCAGATGAGAAGAACCCATTCCACTTAATTACAGCACCTTGACTCTTATTTATTGGAGCAAATGTCCCGGTGAGAAGAATGCGAGCTTTTAGAAGACAATGATGAATTTAATTAAGTGTGAGTGAACTGTGCTAAAATTCATAGCACACTACAACATAATCCTCTTTTCCCTGAAAATATTTCCAAACAGGATTAGCTGTGGGAGATGAAGCTGGAGGGAAGGGAATGAAATGGAGAAAGGGAGTGATCTTTTCCCCCCTCAAGTGTGTCTCCATGTCTCTCTCCTCTGGATCCTGTAACCAAGGAGACTGTCTCTACCTCAAAGACCTTGGTATTTGGGGTAGAGGGTACAGAAGAATACATTTGAGTGTTTGTAGTCAGATTTTATATAAAAAGGTCTTCAGAATGTTCATCATTCTGTACATGCATTTCAAATATAAAGTGAACTCTAAAACAAGGCTTATTGAGATATTTGGAGCCAGTTATTAGTGAAGTGGATCGTCAAGTGAGAGGGAATTTATCTTGTTTTGACTAATTTTATAATAGCACAGTTGGGCAAATTTCTGAATTTTAGCATTAGCCCCAATCACTTAATCAAATATTAAATTGAATATGCTGTAAGGATGCAGAAGTACCGAGACAGAAAGAGTAATTCAATGAAATGCACTTCAACAGTCACACACTAAAAAGCATTTCTTTATTTCAATAAGTTTTGGGATAAACAAAATAAATCAAGATAAAAATCTATTTGGTTTTAGTTGGATATTTATCCAATTTAATTTAAAATCACATCTGATGATTTTATATAGATGTTTGAGTGCTTTTCGGAAGAGATATGTTTTCCCACCATGTAAGCAAGCAAGTAAAATAGAGTGTGATTAATCGCATCCAAAACAAATGTTTTTACAATGTACAATATTTACATGTGTGTGTGTATTATATATATATATATATATATATATATAGAAAATAAATGTTTTGTTTCAATAATATATACAATTGTATGTGTGTGTGTACTGTGTATATTTATTATATATAATATCTATATATATTAGTATATATGCATGCAAATAATTTGAGTATTTTTATATATTAAATATATTTATTAATATACATTTTATTAATTTAAATATAGACATGTAAATATAAGTTAAAAGTTTCTAATAATATATATGTGTTTGTGTATATACTGTATGTATATATAAACACACACATACATACATAATGGAAACAAAACCTTTTCTTTTGAATGTGATTATTCATTTGACAGCGCTTGCATATCTACAGTTAAGTAAATCTATTAAAATATTTATTTTTGCGGCGAATCATGATTAATCAATTTGACAGCCCTACTAAATAAATACAAATAAACATATTTGCATTTCAAACATTTCTCATTAATATCAACGTTTCATTGGTTTTATTGGTAATGATAAATGAAGTGCACTTTCAGTTTTCTTTAATTCTAAAATGTAACATTTTATTTATGATTCTGCATCTTGTTAGTTTCCGCCTTTGGAATCCAAAGGGCATTCAATTCGATTGTGAATGCTGCACAACCCTGATACACAAATCAGTCTGTAGTCGACCTGTTGGGTGTAAAGGGGAGACTGTAATCTTCCAAAGGGCAGCTTTAATACTAAACGATGCTACATTATTCCTGGCAGGAAAGATAACCTTCTCCTTTCATGCCCTGTTGGGGCTTTTGGACCCACTTCCAGGGACAGTTGAGATTTATAGTGGCATGAACAGGTGTCTTGAGAAGAATAGCTACTATATCTCCCTTTTTCAGCCACTCTTCCCGGCTTTGGTGGCTGCTTGTGTATTTAAAGAGGCCACAAAAGCAGGGTCTTTCTCTCTCAGATCCCACGTGAACCATTACAGTAAAAGGCAGTTCTCTGAGAAACAGGTCAACAACGCCTCCCCCTCACTCACATCATAAAATGCAAAATGGCACTTTCATAGCATTACAGAGACCGATCTGCAGGATAAAAACACTGATGCAGTAAAAACAAGTCACCAAACTTCAGGGTGATGCGAGTTTGATGTTGCCTTCCAGCTATTTCCCATTACCAGGCTAAAACACAGTGCAGGGATGAAACGCTGCCTCTAGTCTACAGCAGCACTCATGAATCAGCATGTGTGAAACGCTGTGTTATTATTTCCACAGTGAACGGCTGTTCTATGTAGTCGCAGGTGGTGGTATCGCTACAAATGCTGAGAAACCACGTGCTCTCTCAACCCAACCTGTGATTTACAACTACACGTCAGATTACTATCAATCAACACACAGCTAATGCCTGTAATTTGCTGTATTTTATTGAAATCAAATAAAGTCCTGGTTTTAATTGTTAACTGCATCACCACAAATGTTAACTAGAGGGATTCAAGCTCCATGGGGAATTATTATTTAGTGATGCCAGTTTATCAGATATCTGGTTTATAAAATCAGCCGATAATTATGTTGATGTTCTAGCCAAAACTCATAAATGAGCCATTCTAAAACTTTGATATCCGGCCTAAATAAATTCAAAATTAATAATCATTTAAATAAGTAAATAATCAGTTTTACAGTTGAATTTTGACAGCAAATACTATCTATATTTTCTATAAATATAAATATATAGAGAAAATAATCAAATCTATATATACTTTAAAAAAACATTAAAATATACAGTAATAAAGTTTCATAAAAATAATCCTGATAAACAAAATATGAAAATATATAACATTTTAATAAGATAAAATAATACTTGTTTTTATAAATGATAAAAAAATATGTAAACAAAAACTGTTTTAAAGCTACTGAATTAAAAAAAGTAATAATTGTTATTCAATTCAATTATATATAACTTATGCACAAACACACACACGTTAAATGCATCTTAAATTATACAATATTTTCGTACGCACAAATAAATGTATATATTCACTATATTATAATGTTTATAAAAAAGGTTGAATATAATTGATATAAATTACATTAACATTTATATGAATATTTTATGTGGTTATGTAATAACCATTTTGGACAATTAAGAAACAAATCCCTAATAGTAGCTAATATACTGATGTACTGTGCACCAAGACATTCCTTTGCTGTGCACTCTTAACATGTCCCCGAAAGGGGTGTACAGCACATGTAGTTCTGACCATGCAGAACCACCCAAAACAAGACCTGAAGAGCCACTTCAACAGATTAAAGTCTCAGCCAAGCACTGCACCTGTAGAATAGAGCATCAATTCCCAGGAGCGGCTGTGATGAGAATGACCAGCAGCACTATTACACGCTGTTTTCAACATCAGAGAGAAAGAAACGAACAGAGGTGATCACAGGTTTAAAGAGATCTGTGAAAATTCACCGAGCCCAGCAGATATAATGTGTGCTGACCCATGTCTCGTAATCTTACACAACATACTTATACTGATGACAGCAGCTAAAGCCCAGTGGTTTTGTACGGAGGAAGAATATGGGCCGGTGCCATCTCAACGGCTATGATTCTGTATGGCATGTGTACAGATTCCATTTAAAGTGTCCATCATGAGGGAGGCTTTGGCAGAATTAATGTGATCTGTGAATAATGTTGAGCACAAATCTGCAGAGGCTGGTGCCAAACTCAGTCTATCTCGGTACTGTAATACCCCCGGCCAGCTATTTCTGCTCTAGCACAAATAGTCTAAATTACACCTCTCGGCCTGGGTTTACCTGCTCTGGCTGCCAGGCTACTGCCATTTATTAAAGCCTTGTCTATAAATCAGCAGGGCTGCAGACACCCCTCCGAAAAATTCTCTAAAAACCGTGGAGGTGAGCGAGGACTCCCCTCACCCATTCAGATCAATTGCCATGGAGATGAGCAGGCAGGCGAGGCGGGTGGAAGACCTTCAGAGGCATTTAGCCCAAGAAGACAGTCAATACTCTTAATAGCCGTGAAGGGAGACCGGCAACATGGGGCACATCAAGAGGAATTCACATATAGTTTAATCCGATCCTTAATAGTGTTATATATACTTCATACTACATGCTATGAATCATTAGTGGATCATTGTAAATAGTCAGTTAAATGCAGTGTTCTTGATTTGTAAGAATATCTCTATTACAAAGGAGATAAAATACTCAGATCTTCCTAACAGAAAAACAACAACACAAAGGGATACAGAACTATTCAATGCAAGATGCGAAAAACTTAAACTGTACAACTGTATAGTTGAATTTGTTTATTAAAATCATTTATTAAAAAGCATTCAGTTTCATTTTTAGCATCTTTAAAAAAATATCCCGCTCTGTTGTTTCTCGTAACGTTTCAGTTTGGGAGATAAACGAGTCTTTACATCTCCATTGTAAGCACTTTACAAGCTATAGTCCTTTAGATAGTACTATAGTACTTTAGATGAGCTCAAAAAATGAACAGCTGGCAACTACTAAATGCTTTATAACTAAATTACTTAATCATGAATTACAGCAGGAACATGTGTTTATAAAGCACTTATTAACAACACTGAGCAACTCACATGTCTAAATAATAAGATTTAATAATATACATTTCAATAATTTATTAGTCATTTACTTAAACTTTCTAAATGACCTAATTAAACACTGAAAACTCCTAAATAACTGCTTTGTAAATAATCTAATGATCTGGAAATGGTAAAATGATCATTAAAGGAGAAGTTCACTTTCAAAAAAACTTTTGCTGATAATTTACTTACCACCATGTCATCCAAAATGTCCATGTCTTTCTTTCTTCAGTCGAAAAGAAATTAATGTTTTTGACGAAAACATTCCAGGATTTTCCCCCATGT
>JAUCMT010000054.1:13157298-13204462 GCA_032357475.1 Enteromius thamalakanensis
TAATCTTACCTGATACTGATATTACAATAGTCAGTCTTAACAGTTTACGTGATCTGGCTCTTTATTTGTATTTATTTTTTTCTTTTATATATCAAAATATATTAAACGTGTGTGTGGTAAGAGGATCTACGGTGTATCGTGTTGGCCAAAAGACACAAGGAATCGCATTGTGAAAAATTAAATCACAGACATCGCATTCGGACTCTAGAATTATCAGAGGTAATGAGAGAAAAACAGACAATTATGATTATTATTATCAAGATTAAATCCCAGGCCAAACACAGATCATACTTCAGAAAGTTGTTTTCACAGAGTGTACCTGAGTTGTAATACAAATGATACACATATTTCCACCAAGTACAAATATACACACATTTAGACCAAAAAACTGTCAGTGCATGTCAAATCCTGCACCAAAACTACATCAACAGTCCTTCTCTTACAACTGAGTTTGAGTTCTCTTAATAAACAGTTTCCACACTGCATCTAATAAATCTCACAAACATCTTATTTTACCTAGCAAAGGTTCTATCAGATGTCTTTACCACAGAGAGACAGTCGGTTACCTTGGTAGCGGTTGTTTGAGGGTGGCAGGAGGTGGGCTCAATTATAACACTGACAATGAAGCACTAATCAGGTCCAAACTGGTGTACCATCAATCAATAACCTGATTCTTTACTGGTGAGCCAGTGACAGGTCAATTCACAGTCCTAATACATAATCATGTTTGCATTAGGGAGTCGTTCCCAGCCTCACAGACACACAATAGGCCACTGTGGCAGTTTTAATAAAGGCTAGATAGGGTGCTGGAGGCTGCTGGAGGGAAGATTACTGCATTGATCTGTTAAGGAGCTGAGAGATTCAGGTAGTTCTCACTCAATCCCAGCCCTTCTTTGCAGAAGACATCTGCTGACCTCACAATGACTCAATAGACACAGAAACTTCATTCAACTGAAACTCTCTCACAATTTTTCTTAGTTAAAGACAGTCGTGGAGCATGTGTGCAGAAGTACTGCTTAAATTAAAACTTCAATGTCACACTGCTCTAAATAAACATATGCATACTATATAATAAATAATAATACCTTTTCTTATGATTTTGTGTGTGTGGGTGTTTGTAGTGCAGTGTATAATAAGGAAAACTCACAAAAATGTCCTAATTAGTACACAGGTTTCTTTGACTACTGTGACATCATCCATGGAGTTACACACCAGCTACACATGCTAATGTGAGCTGTTCCTGTGATGATGAGCCCAAATCACATCACAATTATGATCTCTATAAACAGGTGGTGACGGGGGGAATGTTACGCAACAAGCACATCTAACTGCTCATCATTGTTTATTATGAAACCCCGGGGTGTTTGGTTTCATCAAATCGGCTCATTCCCAAACTGTGCATACTGTGAACCCACTGAACCAAAAAATATTGGCCAGATTGCAGCTTCCAGATTTTGCATTACCTAAAAACACATCCGGTGGGATTAATATAATCCAGTCGGAAATTGGCTTTAACCCAGAACAAAATCTTTTGGGAGAACTTTGGGGAAATGAATGGATATCTAATATGCTAGTCTCATCACAGACAACCTTAAGAATGTCGCCACCGACGTGCAAGGCTGGAAAAATGGTTAGGCTTGCATTGAACGTCTTAAGCCTCAAAGTAATTCAGACTGTATAGAAATTAGCATAAAACAACTAACAACAGTCTGTGTTTGGGGCTTTTAAAGAAATGATTTTTAAGAACAAAAAAACAACAAAAAAAACTTATGACTGAGAATAAAGTTCAAAAATAAAATATAAAATAAGAGTCAAAAGTCACAGTGACAAATTTTTTATATTACGGTTCTTATCTTATAATGCTATGACCGTTTTCTTGAATTTATTCTCAAAATATTACTACTTTAATCTCTTAATGTACTTTTAATCTTCAAACATTTATTTTTTTGAGAGCCATATTATTTTCATTATGATTTTATTCTTAATTTGTTCTTTATTTTAACACGGCAAAGCAAACAACACATATTAAATAAAAAGAATAATGTAATAATTAATTTGTTTAAATTAAACCACATTTTAATTAAAGACATCAGATAAAATCTAGGTCAACAACCACTCAACACTAATCCCTCAAATGTGACATCTGACCAAAATCTATTATACATCCCCATAACCCTCTTTAACTCACACCGAACCACCTAAACTCAATGTTCCCCCTCCTTTTAAAAGCAACCGGCTTACTAGTACACCCATTATGGGTCATGCTGCCATAAGCCTGCTGCCAATTAGCCAGAGACTCCAAAGCTCCACAGACAAACATATCATGGCATATGCTATATTTCAAGGGGGGAAACCGCATGTGGAGGGGCTTAAGTAACTCTCATAAGAAAACTGAAGAGCCAGTTAAAATGGTTTGAGATTAATGCACCTTCTATTATGTACTAAACATTAAGGCCCATTTCAAACCATTTATTTCCAGTAAGTGAAGATCAGAGGCCGGGACAGAGAGAAAGTCTCTTATTTTTTTTGCCAGAAAATGATCAGTTATTTGCCATCCCCAGTATGCGATAACTTGAAAAGAATATAATAAACTCTACAGAGCGGTTCATTTCAGCAAGTGCACCTATTTTTTTAGTCCTAGTTTTTATATTCCACTCCTTTACTCCATACAAATGGTTCAGAGTAGGTTGTCTATCTACCTAAGAGAGCCGGCCCTCATCCAGGATCAATAGACCCAATGATGGAAATGTCAGGATGAAGATCTAAGACCCACTGACCAGCCATCAAAGGCGAGAACAGTGTATCCGCTTCTCCGCAGAGCTGGCGTCAATACTGTTCACTCAGCAGGTGCCTATGGAAAGCGTACGGGGAGATAATAAACACAGACACCAGCCATCCAATATCTCCTATGGGCTGAGGGCAGGACACGAGCAGTCATGAATGACTTGACTGCTCGCCAGCCAGCTTCCTGCTGTTCCCTCTGCAAGCGAGCAGCAGGACTGACTGCAGTGCTGGCTGGGGTCTTCTCCTTTGAGATAGTGATAATGTTAAACCGAGCTCAACTGTGCCAACTGTAAAACACTTGTGTTCCCGCTGCGAGCAACCGTTCAAACATCCGCCGAAGCCATTGGCGCCTTCAAGCCATGCTGTTGCTGTGGCAACCCAGCACCTGTTGCCTGCTCTCTCCTCACCCTCTTCATCTTTCTGCCGGTCCCTGTCCATACCTCAAAAGGATCTTGGCAAGAGAACCCTTAAATCCCTCAAAGCCTCCCGACTACCGCCTTTAAAGCAATCCTCTTTACTCCATATTCATTAAGTTTGTAATAATTAGCATCTGCCATCAAGAGGCTCACGGTTATGTCTTTGTTCTGCCCATGTACGTGAATATATCATACTCTGGATACAATTAAGATGGATAGACAGAAGAAAAAAAAATGACAAAACAATCTTAAATAATCCATACACTTCATGCTCGAGTACATAGTGTACAAGTGCATAGTGTGTAGAGCATAATCTGGGACGCAGCTAAGAGTCTCAAGTCAGTCAAGAGTCTTGAAGTGTCATAAACTTGTACAGTTCGTCTGCAACTACTGAGCTGTTGGTTAATGGTTCAATACGGCTTTTGCCAACAGCAAATCTAAGGAATCATTTATCGATTAGCTTTCTTCTCCTGACAGTTTGTGACTAGACCTACAGCTTGGAACGAAGCCAATTAAGAGCGCAATCAATATCTCAGCCATTTATTACAATTCACACGGCTGCCCCTCTGCTTGTGTAGGTACGCTATATATAATCAGGGGTCGTATGGAGGTCACATGCTTTCTAAACTGGACTGAAATAAACTTGTGCAGGTTCAAATCCTGACATAGGGTTAAAAAACTGAAGTGAATGTTGCTCATGAATGAATCCAGAAGGCCTTCCTGGAAGAAGGTGGCGGTGGGGGGGGGGTCATGCGTATTCCTGTGTTCTTTACAAAGCCTTTCTCCAAAATCAATAATAGGCTTGTACCTTTCCCTCCAAGCACAACGTTTATAAAGGCCCCTCTGTAAGCCCATAATGAATCCCATCATAAATGAAGTTGTTGAAACAGCAATATCGATCCTTAATGGGCACTATCTCCAGAGGACAATTTGTTACTCTTTCATATGTACCTCATTTTGGCTAAATAAAACAGGTCCTCGTTTTTTTGCCCATTAGAAAAATTACAGGATGGTACGGATCAGCGGTCCAGGGTAATATACTAGAGTGCTTCTGTAAATCTATTTACATACGATTTTCTAAATCAGAGTGCTAATGGCTTAAGGTATTCTTTTCTGAATAAAGATGCTGGTTGATCCAGGTGACTGGTTGCCACGTGATCCAAAGCAAAACGAAAATCCAATAGTGCACTGCACCATAATAGTAACATAAGAGCGACAGCTTTTGTCTCCTAGAACTCTCTTGCTTGAACCACTATGCATGCAATTCTCTTTTTAACACTATTCGATATCTCATTATAAATGTGTATTAATAACACACACACACAGCAGTGAACACACAGAGCAGTGGACAGCCAATGCTGCAGCGCCCGGGGTGCATGGGGGATCAGTGCCTTGCTCAAGGGTCTCACCTCAGTCGTGGTATTGAATGTGGAGAGAGCACTGGATATTCACTTCCCCATGGTCCCATGGTGCTTTTGGCTAATTGCAGCGGCATTCCCAGCTCAGTGCCCCCCATTCCCTGTTTACTGAGGGAAATATGACGCAAACACACACAAACAAAGCATCTATTGTTCTGATGAATGCACTACATTTTTGCACTGTCTGAATTATAAAGATCCATTGATCTGCCTGTCCTAATAGGGACCAAGAGGAACAACCATCAGTGTCATCAGGACAGCCAGTGGCATGTGACAGCAACATGCTCAATTCCTTACATTAGTCCAAATTGCAAAATGATTGTCTAAGTGTCGCTTGACCCGTATCTAAACTCTTGTTAAAAAAAAAAATAACACAAACTTTTGCTGGCAATGACAAAAATACAAATCAACTGCTGTGTTTTACCCAACGGGAAGCCTCTCTTTCTTTCAGAGTACTCTAGCTACAGCAGCAGGGGACCAACGGCCTATAATTACCATAGGGGAGTGCACCACCTGGGAGTCAAGAGTCAAAACTTTATTGCAGTATTGACCAAGCGCAGACCACCTCACTGCAGCCAAGCAGAAACACAGGACCAAAGCCAGGGATCAATAAAGCTGCTGGGAGCAATGCGTATCCTTGACATGCATCCACACACACACATCCAAGTCTTGCCCAAACGACACCGTTAAGCCCCCCCACAGCAGCCCTCCTACAATTTCAGACAGTAGCCATACGCTTCGCTCTGTTTGCCAATTTAGCACTTCCGACTAAACTCCGTTTTTGCTATTGGAAACTCCTAGCAGCATAATAGGATCTGGCCTTATCTGTAAACACATGCCCAATTGAAGGACAGCCTGGAAGAATGAGATTTAGGTATGGCTTGCCCAGACAAACAAGCGTATCCAATGCTGAGGAAACGGTCTCCTGAAGAGCTCTCTGAAGGCTGCCAACAGGGCACAGAAAGCTCAGAGTGAGGCATGCATGGGGAACCATGTTTGAATATGGACTGGATTAACACGTCTGTGACTAATGGGTAGGGGTAGACCATTTATTTTACTATTGATCTTAATTGGACGGGCCGGTGTTCTGTCAATTTGTGCAACCCTGTCAGATTTTGCTACCTCCCATTAAAAAGTAGTACATACTTACGTATATACAGTGTATAATGTGAATAATGTATAATGCAAATATTATGTACATATTATGTATATACAATTATGTGTTTTTCCACGGTTGTGTCTACAGCTACAGACAGAAACCATCAATAAATAGATTGTTCTTCCCCTAAACCTACCCCTAACAGTATTGCAAATACAGTTATTATTAAGCTATATATATATATATATATATATATATGTATGTATATATATATATATATATATATATAATGGACGTACTATAATTCAAAGCACATATAGGCAAAGAAAAACACTTTTTGTCTACAGTCTGAAAGTGGAAAGTAATAATGGGGGTATCTACAAGGCTAAAATAAGAGTGTATATGGAATTTGGAAGCCATATTACAGTTGACTACCCAGAAATACAAGCACATTCCTACCCTTCCGTAATACCACAGACTGCTGAACACCTGTTGCAGTTTACAAGAGGAGTTTCAAAGGCTTTGTGTTGTAGTCCTTTAAGTTCCTTTTGATTTCCACTCAATTAACTCAAGCTAACACAAACACAATACAACTCAACTAAACTCTATTTAGGGATGCACAGCATACCAGTATCAAATTGGTTATTTATATTTTCACAATTTTATTGTTCATCAGTCATCAGTTCATCATGCTGATAGTTATATCTATCAGACAGTTCTACAACTAAATTGCATCTGACAATATAAATCAACTTTCTGACACAAGGGCGATTTTGTAACAGCTAGGAATGTACAATGAATTAAAGCAATTTTGTTAAGCAGTCATTGCTTAATAAACCATATTTAATTAACATAAAATACACAAAGCCATATTGTGCCACCACCATATTTACTCTACACTAGAAGGAAGGTGATGAGCAAAGACCTCAAATGGGCTTTCCTTGTTTTCCCTCACAAAAACTTGCAAGAACCTCACTCTTTCTGTTATCGAAAACCTTTGTTCAAAGAGCATGGTCTATCTACCAAAAACAACTGAAATTGTCTCATTATTCGTTGGTGGTAAACAAGCCCAAACACAAAAAACCTACTCCAGAAACAAGGACTGAATTTAAATGTACGATTTTAAAAATGCGTAAGTTATAATGTCTCAAGACACATGTTGTAGTCATTTATACATTGTCTTTAGTAGAGGTAAATATAGCCAAGGCAGCTGCCAGTGAGGGTTTGTCTTTGCTAGACGTTTGTGTATCCGTACATCCTTGACAAAGAGATAACCCACTTCATTGAGCTCCCTGGGGATGAAAATGACAGCACAATAAACAGTGGGAACCATTCACAAGTCATTTTTCACAAGCCCAAACTGCAACAGCAGGGTAGGTAGTAAAATGAGTCATTGTGCACGAAAAACGATAGGGTTGCTTGACACAGCGAGGCGCATTAAATATAAATGAAACACCACAGATGGAATAAACGAAGAGAGAGATCCAATTCAAACAGAGAACACAAGTAATTATCATAAATGAAGCCCACAAGCTTAATATACAACACCAAATGAAAAGCAGTTTCATAAGTGCTTTGTGCAAATAGTTTCACACGGTGACCGCTAGTTAATAATTAAAACACCACATACTTGTGTAGTGACTAATGAAAGAGACACTGAAACATTCCTATGACAGCCTTGATCTGCAGACGTCTTGGCCGATTCTTTGAGTGTACAAGTATTGGTGGGCATCAGAGGAAACTCTGCAGGTTTTGTGGTGCTTTGTTGATCTGCCTCTGCCTCCAGTCAGGGTGGTTTCAAAGGCCGGTTAACGGCGCCATGCTAAGGGGCATCACAAAGAAAGCTAATTAGCTTTCACTTCAGAGCTTCCACCTGTTAACAAAGCCCAGGACGGACTGAATGAACATCTCTACAGACTTTGAGATCAGTTACACTACGGATCTGTCGGGCTGCTGGTAACAAGGTACCTGTGTGAGGATCCAGGTTTTGTTACCATCTGTGAGGTCCAGCTCAAACTCGCCCCATCTGTCTAATGTCAGTTGAGACGGGTGCCTGTTTTCACACAGCAAAGCAAGCTGAAATGTAACAAGCAGCATTTGTTGCTTTGTTTATGGTTTCTGAGAAAATATACGGATTGTTCTGTTAATAAAACTGAATGGAAAACCAACTGTCTGTGAATGCGATAATTATCTCCCCTTCAATCAGGTGTAAAGAAATGATGGTGCCGTGTTGGAGGCTGTGGAGAGATCTGGAAATACAGGCTTTGAATGGAAACACAATATGTAATGTTACTCCCCGAAACCTATAAACTGGAGAAGCTAGTTTTTAGCTGCAGTCATTTTTCCATCAAACAGTCGAAACGGGAAGGACTTGATGTAGTTAACATGGATACGAACTGAGAATGACCCCCGAAACTAAGCACATTTTACATTCCCAACTACATGGAGAATCATCCTGACGTAAACTACATCTCTGTGTATTAACTGCCGCTCTATTTGAAAACTAGCTAATCAAATAACTGGCTTTACCGACGAGATGTGCATGAATACTGTATATAGTGCCATATATTGCCCAGCCCTACATTGTATGCAAAAAAATCTAATTCAGTCAAACTGAAGTCAAGTTTTCTAAAATGCCTAAAATGAATGAAACCAATATAATTTCGCTTACTATTAATTTTACTTTAAATTATTCATCCATGCTTATGGCTTTAAACATCAAAACTCAACCTTCTGTTCTCTGGTGGCATACGTTGGCCTTCTCAAAGCTTTTGGTTTGAATAAACCACACCACTTTCTCACATTAGCATTTCCTTCCATCCAATCAGTAACCTGTTCTACCACCCCCCCCTCCCCCAATAATCTCTTTCCCTCACAATGCAGAAGATGTACTTCTATCACATTATGACTTTAATCATTATCCTGTGGAGCCTAAGTGAGGACATCAGAAAAGTAGGTTTAGGAAAAGAGCAAGTTACTACCTATTGAGGAAATATGAAGCCTGAAATAGTAGGAATCATTCAAAATAATAGCAGAAAGATGGATTACACAAGAAAATGGGGTCAATTTAAAGGTCGTATTGATGTTTCGTACTCTCAGGTAAATTAATGCAGCGTTGTGTTTGCACAGAATAGAAGCTCACTTCTACAGCTCAGCCATAATAGTCTTCCACATTAACAGGCCTCCTCAACCCCCTTCATCCACCCCAGAAACAATGGCCCAATTTATTCAGCTTCCTGTCTTTCCCACATCACAGGACAATAAACAATGGTGAAATTAAAAAGAGAGAGAGAGAGCTAAAAAGAGCTCAAAAGAGAGTGAGAGATGGCAGGTCAGAAAAGATAAGTGAGAAAGGAGCAGGAAGGACAGACGAGAAAAGACAAAAAAGAAAGGACAGAGGAGAGAAGTGAAACAGACGAGCCGGGGCCATTTATGCGCCCTGCCACCCCACATCACAGGCCAGAGGTTGATGAATGAATAGAAAAGCATCCCAATAATAGAACTGACCAGAGCAGTTGGGAAGATCACCGTAAAGTGAAGAGGTGGTGTGGGGCAGCTGAAGAGGAAAGGTCAGGGCTTTGACCCGTCACTGGACTCATTTGCTTCAAGTGCCAAAACATTCAGGCGAAAAGGTGCAAAGGATAAACCGCAAACGAATTATGCGATTCTGAACAGTGTGTGCGTTCACTTCCGAGAGACAAACATGAAGTAACTCAAACTTTAAATCAAGTGTGACACACCAACATTTTATTCCAAATGACTGCCGTGGAAAATTTCTGCGACCAAAATAAATTGAAGCCTCTGAGAAAAGAGAGTGTTCCCCGCTCGCTGTTTACAACCCTCGATCACCAATTTTGAATACAAACCTCTGCTAACAGCGCTGAGTTGAGACAATAAAGCTGGGCATATATTTGCATATCACAGAGCTGGCTGGAGCGAGGCGATAAAACACATCCATAAATCTGGATAAACAAACCGAGGGCCTGGCACACACTGATACAGAGAGGGAGGGCTGCAGGTACTGCGGCTAAAGGCGCTTCTTCAGTCCTTTCAAGCTAATCTAATCAGTGTTAAGTCTAATGAGGCAAAGTGGTAAGCAAGCTGGCAGGTCTACATGATAGCCGGGGCGCTTCATAAATCTAGTAAGAGGAGTTCCCTCGGCGACAGCGATTGCTTTGTTGTTTTGATGTTGTTAGGATAAAACCTCTTGTACAATTAGCCAGACAAGCAGTGCGTTGGAGTCATGCGCTAAATCAGAAACAAATTTGTGAAAATGCATGCAGAAGAAAAGAGGATATGCAATTAGGTATGATTTCATAGACACAACGCACCTACTTGTTTTGAGGGGGCAGCGTAGAAGGTCCTGTGCATTTGGTGGCTTAAAAACATCTTGTCATGTTAATGCAGTAATACAGTTCTGCTTTAGCATTGCCAGCTGCCTTGGCTATAGTAGTGAGCAACAAAGTGAAATTATATATAACCGGAATTTCAGTAAATTTGCTTTAGGCAAAGATTCAGGCTTGACTTCTAAAAGGTCTGTATGTTATATTTAATTTCCTATGACAATATATACCAGCACAATCTTTAAATGATGAGACTATGGAACAACAGGTGTATCAATGGATCTCCATTTATTATTAAGGACTTTTGTGTGACTTTGGAATGTTGTGTATATGATCTGGTCCTAACGATTACTGAAAATATCGGATACAGTTTCAACATAAATAAATGCATAAATACACCTTCTTTGCTTTTACAACAAGACCCCAGTAATCATAATGACAACTAAATGATGGTTATGCCTAGTGTATATTTTACTTACTTATATAAATATTTTTTTTATAATTTTAAGTAATATTTTTTAAGGTATTAATGATGATTGTGATTTATTATCTTATCTTCCTTATCTTGGATGAAGATATTTTTAACTATGCTCATTATTAGTAACTGTTTGAATTATGAAATAATTATTACTACTAATAAAGACTGATATTACTAATATTTATAAATATTTTAGCCATTTAATGTATGATATATATCATTTCTTTTTGTTACAGCTGTTAATAATAGTAGTAGCAGTAATATTAATAATAATACATTCATTTTATTGTTGTTGCTGCTGCTGTTATTACTAAGTTGATTAACACATTTCATTTACTGTAAGCAAAAATAGCTGCTATAAGTAAAAAGTCAAATGAAAAAAAAGTACACTAAAAATATGTATTTTTCCAAACTAAAATAATTCAAATAAATCATTTCTCTTACTAATGAAAAGCTTGAAAAATAAATAAATAAAAAAAGATAAATCAATCTCTCTCTAGGCTAAATGACTATAGGTAAAGTTGCACCTTTCCTGAATAAGGGTTTTTAGCTTTTAAGATTAAATTGACAATTTTGGCAATGAGCGCATGACACTTCTGTATTATTTAAAGATGCCCTATGGAACTTCTTAAAATGTTTGCCAATTTTCCATTGCTATATTTAAAAACGAATCCCATTTCTTGGCAACAAGTTTCACTGATGAAGCCTTAAAAAAGATCTTTTTATGCTATTAGGAAAAAGGAAGCTGCTGAGAGGAGTCTGGTCCTGTCAGACACAGTTCATCCAGGCCTCAGACACTCATAAATCGGGCACTGTCAGTTTGGTCTCATGATACAGGCAGAGGAACAGAGGTGGCCAAGGTCTGCTCCAGCTGCACCAAAAGTCTCTCCCAGCGAGAGACAATCTGCCATGCATCTGCTACAGGGAAAAAAGAGGAGGCAGCTGGAGTCAGATGCACAGAGGGCCTTTCACACCGATCAGAACACAGAGAATCTGGGCTCATATGGACCTCCATGCCATCACACAGCTTATTTAATATCATGATTAATTTATAAGAGGATTTGTGTTAAAAAAAAAATAAAGAGAGGCAAAAATGAAGGCAGAGGTTGACTTGACTGCTTAGTTTCACTCTAGTTTCACATGGCTGCAGGCTAGGAATGAAGAAATTTCAACAGTACCATCCTCCCGTTTTAAACTAGTTTGGCATTTGCGAGCACTGACCAGCTCCCATCCAAAGTGCCAGATGTCCAAAAACCCCTCTCATTACGTCCTTGGATCTGGGTCAGGCAGGTTGTGGCTCTCGAGGGAGGTGGCTGTCAACAACTATTTCAACTTTATCCATCATCTGGGAGGTGCTTGCGAAGCCGCAGAGCGCGTGCTGAAAAAGTGTTGAATCAGTTAAAGAGCTCGGCGGTTTCCGTGACCCCCAAGGAGCTCATTTGCAGTCTTGGCGGTGGCCGTTTTCCCTTGATATTTGCGACCTGTGAGCGATGGCAGCTCATGAATCCAAGCTTAATACATCTAATCGAAGGCATTTCCATTTGAGAAAGAGGAGATGCTGTCTGTGTGTTCGGAATTCAGCTGCAAGGTCAAAGCGGGAATGTTTTCATTTTGAGATGATCCGTGTTTGGCTTTTGCAACAATGTAGCCATATGGCTTTTTATACTGTGGCACGTAAACAACATACAAAATAGAGGCTACAAGGATCCACAAACAACGAAGCTAGCGCAAGCCTACGTTTCTTGAATCTAAAGGTTAACATTCCTTCATGATGACACCATGCTAGTGGTCGGACCACATTCTGGTAATATTTTGAAACACCCCCAACTTTGCTTCTCGATGACAAGCTGGAAGGGATTTCACAGGGAATTCTCAGAACCACACAACAGCAGTATAACAGAAAGGTTGAGCTTAGGACTGAGGTCATGTATGTGTAGAATTATAGGCATTTTTAAACATTAGCTCAGATGCTAAAGGATTGTTGTTTACTGACCCCATTCCAGGAACACCTCAAAATAATAAAAGAAAAAAAAAACACTCCCTTTAATATGGCTAAAAATACTGAAAACAAGGTGGATGAAGGTGAAGGCAAGGAAGAACAAGGCTCTTGGGTGCTTAATGACCCTTAGAAAACATAATAAAACACTTAGTTAAAGGTTCACTCAGTAAGTGTTTGTTTACGTTTTGTTGGTCTCTGGGAGTTTTGAACTTTATACTAGCACTTAGGCGTGTGTAAAGTTAATAAAGTTTTCATCTAAATACATTTCATTTCTAAACGTCAACAATGCCATTTATATGCATCATATATATAGATATATATATATATACACACAGTATAACGTGTGTGTTTTATTAGATATACCCACAAGCACTCAACTAGTTCCAACAATAGTGTTCTTTAGTAAACTTTAAGGAGGTCTG
The DNA here is from genome assembly GCA_032357475.1 of Enteromius thamalakanensis. Lineage (NCBI taxonomy): Eukaryota > Metazoa > Chordata > Actinopteri > Cypriniformes > Cyprinidae > Enteromius > Enteromius thamalakanensis. Next base: position 13,170,258 of record JAUCMT010000054.1, read on the forward strand.
TGGTTTCCACATGACATCATGCAGGGTCTCTGAGGAAAGCGCTGCTGTATGACACAGCCAGAGCAAACACCTGTTAACAATACTCCATTGTAAGCTCCTTCCACTGATGGAACAATGTGTACAAACGGACATTCTTCACATTCCCTTCTTATTTTGAATTCTCTATTCATACAAGCACATGAGCCATTACTCAGACAGATATAAGCTGACTTCAGTGTATTACCTAGAATTCATTAAGAGCGCTTGTTTACATCCAAATACAAAAGTTGTTCTTTATTCGGGCTCATTAAAATTCTTCGAGTTGCAGTTTGTTTGGTCAACACTGGCTTCCACATTATACCCAGTTCAGTGTGTTGGTCTGTGTAACCCTGTTAAATAATGCATTTCTGTTTGTCTGTAACTGGAGCTGGCATGTCATAATACTAAACCACTGCTGCTGCAATACTGTAGCTCACGGTATGCCAGCCTACCATCTACTCTACAGATAAATAACCACCTCACTTGTGGATAATGGTACAGACACATCTGCCTCCAATCTGAGAATTCACATTAATATCACAGTATCTTCCTTGCATTTACAGTACGTTTATCTGAGAACTTGATTTTAATGCCCGAGTAACAGTCATGTGCTTGCTGCTCAGAAGACATGCAACATCGAAAGCTTATGCTGATCAGGGACTTGAAATGCAGGAAAAGCTGGTCCAGTGGTTATCCACCCATTTAAAACATGCGAGACTACTCTGACTTACAAAAAAAAAGAAAAGCATGAGGGCCCAGAGAGTCAACAACTGAGGAGTACTGAGTGAAGAACAGCCAGATCTGGACAGAATGACACTACGTCAAATTAAAGCTGATTTCAGGGCTCTGTGAGACCTTTTGTTTGAGATGTTGACAGGTCTGGCTGCAGGATGCGCATGTAAAGTCGTGACCGGCCAGATAGAAGTGATTTTTCTGAGTGCATTATGAGGATTTGGTGGTTGTGTCAAATCCTTTACTGAGAAATAAAAGGATCATATTAAAAAATAGAGAATATTATATAACCACTTACATCAAGTGTAATTATTGCTATTTTGAAGAAAAATAAAAGAATTGGGCAAAAGTCAATTTCTGGTATAATAATAAAAAACAACAACAATTGTTACAAAATGCAAATAGCAGGAGATTCCATGACACTCTTTTGAGATTTAGATTGAGTTTACGATAACTCCCATCATGAGGTGCTACTTTCATTGTTTAATGCAGAGTGAGATGTTATGTCATATTTAAAGCTCTCCCAACCGCACAAACAAATATATATCCCCAAAAGCCAAGCAGGTTTCAATTACTGGCTGTTGTTTGCAAAGCCCCAGCCATTTTACAACTCACCCAAACATTATGTAAACCAGCAGGGCTTCCAGGTGGGCCAACAAGACATTGACTGAAAGTTGATTTTCCAATAAACAATTAGAGGATTTTTCCTCTTAAAATGATGTTTTTATAGACTTCCATTGAAAACTTTCAGGAAACTAATCGGAAAGGAAAAAAAGGGAAACAGACAGGTGGGAAATCAGATAGGAAGTAAAGATGAAAGTAAGTACAAACAGAATTCAGGAAAAATGCAAGAGGAAAGGGAAGAATGAAGGTATAAAAAAGCAGGAAAAGGTAATTCTAAAAGTCTATAAAAAAGTTTCTAAAATGAAAAAACAGTGCAGTATTTATATTCCTGTAAGTTTAGATGCTTAGCCAACAGGATCATTTTAAACTTCTATTAAAAAGTATTTAAATGTAGCTTAATTTATATATTTTTTCTTTAATTTTTACACAAAGCTACAAAATAGATAGCATGTAAAGCTGAAATTGTCTATTTTTAAGGCCTTAGATAGACAAACACACACAAACAGAAATGAAATGGTTAAACTCTTATATTAATACAAACACACAGACACGGGCATACATTCACACGTATTGTACTGAAATTTTAGATATTTGAAATAAATGATGGGTAGCAGTTATTGCGAGTCTTCTCTTTTAAAGAATTTAGATGTTATTTTCAGGTTTCACTGTAATGATTATCTGGCAAAATTGTAAAAACGTTACAAGCAAAATGATAAACTATACTTTGCATGCTTGCTTAGACTCATCTGTCACATGTTTTAACCACGTTTCATAAAGATTTGTGTTTTTGTTTAGATTTTATAGGCTTTCGAGTATACGTGGCCACGCCCCTTTTTAAAAGACCCTGTTGTAGCTAACCAAAGTGCAAAATTCTATATTTTTTTGATAATTATTAATCTAGAGAGTCCAGAAAATTGTTGTGTATTGGTTTGATCCAGATCGAGCGGCAAACCTGAGATTATTTTGAAAAAGTACGTTATTTTTAAATTTTTTGTGAATAATTAATGAACGGTTTCATTGACCGCATTAGTCCCAGAGACATAATGATATAACGATTTAATTTTTTTATTGAATATATGTACATGTTCTAAAATTTGAGGTCATTTTCTATAAAAATACTGTGTTTTTGAGGGATTTTTAGCTGTTATAGCGCCACCTATGTTCCGATCTGCATGACATTTTGGATAATTGTTAAGTGCCATGTGACACATGCTTTCATCAAGTAACAAAGTTTTGAGTTTTAGTTTACACTTGAACCCCTAATTATGAAGCACCAACTGGGAACAATATCTTCAGTGCTGTCATAATACATGTACAATTGATGAATGTTTCTCAACCGTATCATTTTGCAAAGTGTGATAGGATATGATTTTACACCTTCCAGCATAAAAGATTCACAAAACAAAATCAGCTCATCACGGCAACCGTGACAAAACAGAGATATCATTGGTCATTGTTATAATTCTATTTAAACCCCCAAGGCACACATTCACAGGGTTAACACTAAAAAACTTTTTGATCTCTGAGACAATGTTCACATCAAAGGTTGCATTGAGTATTTTAGGTTTAACGTCATTTCACTTTGATGTTCTATTATGATATAAATGTTAATAGGCAACAATGAACGCAGTCTTAGCGTAACATGTTCTATGTAGTATCAGTAAAACTGGGTTGAAAAGTAATTAGCATATATTCTCTTTAAAATTATATGGATTTCTAAAGGCCTTGTTGCACTTCACCTGGCCCTTCACCTTGGCCTCAAAGCCCAAGCTAGAATGCTGATGTAATAGGACGAGGCTAACCAGATCAATAAGCTGTTAACAGACCTAACTATCATGGCTAGCCGTGCAGAGATCTTGACATCCATGAATTCTGATGAGGACATAGTGTACTAATCTGGTGCGGGCAGGGTGTAGAGATGAGCTGCCGCAATGAGATAAGTGGAGCGTTTACTGTACGCTGGCAAGGTTAGGGAAAAAAATACAATCATTCACTGTCATCTAACACAGGAGATTGTCTCCAGGCCATCCATTTCAGATTTAGATTGAGTTTACGATAACTCCCTGACAGCCGGCCCATCATGAAGTGCTACTGCCATCGTTTAATGCAGAGTGAGATATATCATTTAAAGCTCTGCTAACTGCATAAACAACTCTGTAACTCTGTAGAGCCATGCTAGCTTCAGTTATTGGCCATTTGTTGCAAAGCCCCAGCCATTTCACAACTCGCCCAATCATTAAATAAACCAGCAGGGCTTCCAGGTGGGACAACAGTACATTGATTGAAAGGTCAATAAACGATTACGAGCTTATTCCTATGCAAATTATGCTTGCAGACGCACAGTGAAGGGTGGCATCAGGAAATCTGAAAAAATGAAGACAAGGAAAATGTCAGGAAGAAAGAAGGGGGGCCGACAGATGGGAAGTTAAGGAGTAAGAATGGAAGTCGGAAAGGAAATACAGAAGGAAGTCAGGAATGTAAGGGAAAAAAGGAAGGAAGAAATTGTAACAGGCAGGTACAATTAAAGACGGAAGTAAGGAAGGACATAAGAGTCAGACTAGGGCTGTGCGGTATATACCGCACAATATATTATGCGCATCTCATCAGTTTCGCGGGTGATTCAACGCGCAGCTTGTCAGCGATCTACGGCACTGTGTATAAGCTAGCGTTCCTTCTAAATACAGGTGACGTAGATTTAGCGCTAATCAAAAAAACGGCTTTACTGATGAGATGCGCATAATATATCATACGATATATACCGGTATATACTGCCCAGCCCTAAGTCAGACAGAAAATATGAAAGGAGGACAAGAAAAAAACCAGGGGGAAAAAAGGAAGGAAGAAAGGAAGGAAGGAAATCTGGAATGAAGGCAAGGTCAAGAAAGGTCAAGAAGATCAAGTTGAGGCAGAAAAAGGAAGAAAGGGAAATAGGCAGGTTAAGGTATAAAGGAAGGAATGAAGGAAGGAATAAATTAAAGGTTCAAGTAATGAAGGATTTACAGTCAGGAGCTAAAGAAGGTAGTCAGGAAAAAAGACAAAAGGAAAGAAGAAAGGGAAACAGTCAGGTAGGAAGTTAAGCTGGAATTAGGAAGATAGGAAGGAAGTATAAGAGGAAGTAAGGAAGGAAAATGGAGGGAAGTCGGGAAAAAAGTCAAAGGAATGGAAGGAAGGATAAAAGAAGAGATAAGTAAGGTAGGCTGGAAACAAGAACTGAAAAATGGAAAAATCAGGAAGGAAGAAAAGTAAGAAAAGAAACCAGAAGAAGAACTAATTCATCAGACAGAAAGAAAAAGTAAAAAAGGATAGAGAAAAAAAGAAGAAACATTTATTTAATATCATTTCAACCAGTACCAACAAAAAACATATTATTGTCATGATTTATATAAATTGTTATATAAATTATGACAATAATATATGTTTTTACCCTCTTAAAGATTCGCCACTGAACCAGAAGTTCTCACTTTGGCTCTCTCACCCCACAACTCCCTTTCCGAGGCATGCTGGGATAGTATGAAAATGCAGTGATCAGAATAATCTGCAAAAACTCACATGCAGCTGCTACAGTGACATTATATAGAGGAGAGAGGCTTAAAATACCTCCACATCCTCTAAATGTCCTCCGGGGTCAGTCGTTGACTGTGATGTTGAGGTAAACACAGCAGTGGATTGAGATTAGCACCGGCTAGCAGTCGTTCAGTCAGCGTGCTGTTAGCATGAACTCAGACACATTCTGAGGGGATGAGGAATGTTTATACAGCTGAAAGACAATTTCAGCTGTGAAACTAACATGATCAGTTTAAAATAACCAAGAGACACTTCTGTAAATAAAAGCTGCACGAAGCACCTGTGATAGCGCTACATACCAGGGACAGGAAACATCTGCCGAGATCTGAATAATCACAAAGTGAGCAAACAAATAGCTACCGTCTACACAGCCCTCAGGACCACACAAATCCTATCAGTGTAATTACCTTTCATCTCAAAAGGGCACTAGAGAGGAACAATCCATATTCCTGTCCTAATTTCTCATTTTCATGCAAAAGCATGCTCACACACACATTGAGTGCTCAAGAGAAGGGCAAGTTATTTGCAGGCATTAAGACTTCAAAAGGCCATCACTTCTCATTCTCCGGTGGTATGCACTACATGCCAGCACAAGAATAATAAAGACCCCTGGATCACAGAAACAGCCACAATAAGGCAAGGGGGGGGGTATTATACCACAACCCACCTCTCTGTTCTTTGAAGAAATACATTTGGTTCATTATCTTTGTCAAAGCGTTTGCTTTGTCCACTCTGGAGACCTCACACCATTGTGACGTCTTAGGCTTTTTAAAATCACACGCAAGCAGTGCTGCAAAACAGGCCTTCAGCTCTAACCTGAAAATAAAAAACTGCAGTGACTATATTCTTTAATAATGGTCATAAATTATAAAAAGGCTATTGGAAGTGAGTTATTAAGGACTATTAAAATTGTGTCGGCCATTAAAAAAATAAAACTTACAGAAGGATGAGAAGCACATTTTATTTTAAACTGATTTTCCACACTTATACAGTAACAACCTCATCCTCTTTGATATGGCGAGAGCATCAGCACTGCAGTGTGAGAGTAAAAAAGAAGCTGTGGAATCTGGGAATCGAAATCAAAACACAAACCAAAGAAAAAGAAAGCACAACTAAACTGAAAAAGTAAAAACAACAAAATTAAATACAGCAATTAAATTAAAAATACATAAATATAAATATACAAACATTAATATTAATAATACTAATATAAATAAGATAAACAAATAAAACAAGATCAATTAAAATTTAAATAATATAAGAAAATTTAATATTTGACAAAAAAAATATTATATTATATATTAATATATATATATTTTTTTTGTCAAATATTATAAATATAAATATAAATATATATATATATATATATATATATAAAACATAAAAAAAAATTGTTATTCGACTGGTCCCCATATCTTACCAAGCTTAATTTGTTTTCAATTCTTTTTATCATTCTTGTGCACATAAGAATTAAAAAATAAAAATAAAACATCTGCTTTTAGTATGCAAAGGTCGGGGATTTTCATCCTTGCAGCGAGAGCTTGGCTTTATAAGTCCTCCAAATCCAGATCACTTTTATTCATTCAGCAAAGTCGCAACCAAGAGCGACAGGAAATCTCCCTCTTTTTATCCCCCTCACTTGTTGATGACGGGCACGGACACAATCAAACACTCTGCGTTCATTTGTCACTTAATTATTCATGTCCATTCCCCTCACAGCATAAGAATCCTTTCATTTCCTGCTGCTGCATAAACCGTCAAACTGCAGACGATTGCTTCGAATCAGACCGAAAATATCAAAGCCCACTCTCTGTTTGACAATAACAGTACTTTGGGGATGAGATATCAGATCATCGTATAGAAAAACACCTCCCAGCCTGCTCCAATGAACCTCATCTGCCAAGTGGATTTTAGCTGGAGGGGCTGAATGTAAACACTGGCATGGGTCACAGTGATCACATATCTCTAAATATCTCATACAAGCCAAATAGGTTGCATACAACACATCAGTGGAAATAAACACTAAAAGCCACTTTGGACGATCTCAGCCATGAAACGTTCAGCTAAGACAGGTACATGACGTCCACATTTTAGGAGGGTTTCTACAGGCACACTCATTTCCATGCCATCCCTTGCCATTAAGACTCCACAGAGAGATAAACAGTGCTGGAATGGTGGAATGTTCCAGTGACAAGTGACAACAGAAGCCCTCTGCATACTCCCGCTGACAGCAAGGCTGATAAAGGGCTTGAGCGCGTGAGGCGGTTTCTGAGGGGAGAGGTTTGAGATATGCTTTAATATTCCAAGCAGATGCTCCTATCTTGGAATCCGCCGCCCGAACTCATCTCCAACCCCCCGTCCATGGGCGACTGGGGGTGTGTGAGCAAATTTGGGATTGATTCCAGCAGGGAAGCGTATGTCAAAATACTTCAGTTGTACTTCTCGTTCAATGGAATGATGTGGGGAGCAAGGAAAACTGACATTACTTAAAATGAAAGCGCAGACGCAGATGTATGAAAATGTGCATGGCGGAGTGGTAATTTAACAAATTATGTTTTACCTCATAAATGTTGCAATCAGTTTTTTGCCAGTCTACAGGTTAACTGAAGTGCATGTCACCATTTCTGCTGGATTTCTCTCAGTGGGGTGGTGACATCTCTCATGCTGCAAGAAGTTTCTCCTAAAGGTTTTAATTAGGTTTTTTGACTTGTTTACTGGTGCAAAAATATCTAGAAAACTTTAAAACAAGTTAAATATATATTGTACCTGCTGAACACAAAAGATTGTGGAGAATGCTGGTAACCAAACAGATGTGCATAGTCATTTTTTCCAAGTGTTTTTTTACACCTTTATCTTATGTCATCATTTACTCAACTTCATCTTATTCCAAGTCTGAATGACTTTCTTTCTACAATTTAGAAGTCATTGGGTGTCTTTTGGTCCATAAAGTTTTTTTTTTTGTTGTTTTTCCTCAAAACAAATCTTTTTATGTTCTATTTTGTTCTTGTTTATTTTTATATCTGTCAGAACATTAACATAAACTATACTTATTTTAAACATACATGCAGTGTTCCTTCAGTAGATCTAACATATGAAGAAAATAAAAAAAAAAACTTAAAAATACCCTAATATAACCTTTTATACCTTAAATACCTTAAAAAAATAAATAAATACATATTAAGATATATATGATACATATACATATCATCCAGGATATGAAAACAATATTATATGCAATTAATAATCTTGTCCTGAAAATGAACAACTTGTGAAGAGCCCCACTAGAAAGTGAGTGTTGCCAACAGAGAAACAGTTTTATTTGAGGCAGGTTGAAACATGCAAACAACAGGCTTTCAATTACACAATGACAGCTAATAAAAAAAGCCGGTTTGAAGGGAGGATGAAATGAGGATGGGAGAAAAATGTATTCTGCTCCTGTCAAATCTGTGTAACAGCTGCTGGAGATGATAACCACTGAAAAAAATGTATTTCTTATTCTGCCATTGTATGAAACTTTGGGAAAGGAACTGAGGGTGTTTACATAAAAAAAATGGAATGAATGTTGTTTGGTGACTACGCAATGAGCCTGAGGCCCTCAGAGAGAAGAACAGACTTAAACAGAATGTTAAAGCAGCTGTGGTACGCTTTTATAGGTGTATGTCAGCAGCGAACGTGCAAGTAAAGTTATACGACCAGAGCAGCTGCTTGTGACAGACCGCTCATAAGCTGCGAACATTTTAAAAGAAATCACATTAAAGCTTCCTCCCTGTTCTACAAAGTTGATATAACCTCTGTCTACCCCATAAACTACTGTAATTAACCAGCAGAGAACGAAACTTATTTACCTCACACTGTATAGCTGAAGAAAAGGGGAGATTCTACAGCGCATACCCCCCTTCAAAACAGTGCCATAATGCTGAAAGTGAGAAGATTTTCAGTTATGCTCTAATGAAATTAGGCATTTGATCCTTTGTCATGATTCAGAAGAGTGTAAGTAAAGAAAATAGGATTAACACAAGAAAATGTTGCCAACAACACAGTATGAGTATCAAAACAATTGCTGCTTCAGAATGCCACATAGCATCATGACAGGAGGACCAATGCAAGTCAGCCTGTGAGTCAGTAATGATGCACTCCCTCACCCTTCCTCCGCTTGCACATTAACACAATGTGTGGAAACTACCCCATTGTGGTCAATCAAGGCTGCACTCAGACAATGGCTTTGAGCGCAATTTCACAGATGTACAAAAAAAAAAAAAAACACGCAATCTGGTCCGGATGTATGATGGCAGTGCCTTTTTATTCTAATGCAAAAATCATAGTTATGAAACTCAGAGCAGATCCAATTACTCTGCTCAGATCTGAAAGGAATAGTTTACCCAAAGTAAATCATTGACTCATTTACTCATGTCATCATTTACTCACCCTCCTATTGTCCAAACCTGTATAGGTTTATTTTCTTACAGTATGTTGGACACAAAAGAAGATATGTAAAGAATTTTGAAGTAGCAAACAGCTGGTCCCCATTGACTTCCACAGGGAAAAAAGCACAATGGAAGTCAATGGGGACCATTAACTGATTAGCAGCCTTCTTCAAAATCTCTTTGTTTATGTAAAACACAAGAAAGACACATTTGTAAATTTTCATTTCATTAATATCTACTTTGCAACTATTAAGGTCAACGCTAAACAGAAATCTCTTTGCAAAGCAATACACTTTTTCCCCAACACATTTTTCACATAAAATTAAAAACTACGTAGTGTTCACATCAACAACAAAGATTACCAACCTAGACCCCGGCTTTTCTACAGCATGTCGAAACAACATGCTGTACACACCACCACAAGCATTCAGGTTCATTCATATTCTCATGCTGTTGTACGATATCACCTAATATTCACGAGCAGCTCTAAGTGCACTTTAAAATAATAATAATAATAATAAACATTTTCAGACAGCTCTACTTTAGCTCTAAAATCCATGTCCGTGAGGATTATTATTTACAAAGCATTATTTCTGTCCACATCTACATATGTATGTGTAAACGTATTACCATTGTAAAAAGATGTCTCCCGGACCTCCAGTGGGCAAAAAAAGGCAGGCTGCAACTCTTAGAACTGAACTGACCTTTTCTTCACAAATGTATAAAATAGTAAATATTTATTACTCAAACGTGTCATAAAATGTCTTTGTTTTATGCATTGTTTTTATAAATGTGAAGGAACCATATTTCCAGTGTGGTCTTTTGGACACTACTGCATGCGAGAGGTTTGGCAGAAAAGGTGTGGGGGTGAAGAACAGAAAAAAACGGAGGAGGACATGACAGGTTCCAGTGAATATGTGGGAGGCCAAGAAGCTTCACACCATGGAATTGATAAGACTGGAAAAGATGAGTATGAGCCGCAAGTCTACTGGGCAGGAAAGGAAAGTCGATAAGGAGAAGCTCTGTAAATGTGCACTCATCGGTGCAGAAAACTCACCGACACATGGCAAACTACAGTATGCTGGCTACCCTTCAAACTTCAACTTCACATTTACTTCCTTCCATTGTTTTCTTATTGTCTTGAGCACCACCTGACCATGACTTTAACCGTGCTCTACCATTCCCGGCAATTTTACACCTTCGCAACCAATTAATTCCGGTAAAGTTGGTATAAATGCCAGCAGCAGCTTTGCTGAGCTCTGTAGACTAGGAGCCTTGAGCCTGGCCACAGGATAAAGGCCCTAGAGCTTCATATCAGCCGTGTAGTAGAGCACTCAGCCAGCGTTACTTGCGGCACAAATTTAAGGCTAAATGGTCTCCTGGTACCATCTGATCCCTTTGAGCTGGCCTCTTCTATGGACTCATCAATGATTAAGATGGTATGAATTAAACATAAACTGAGGGACAGAGAGAAAACACTCAGCCACACACACAGTACACAACACGGCCTGAGATAGAGCAACATTTAAGAAACCCAGTTGGTCTTTCTTTAGAAGTAAATGAGCTTTTTTTTGTGCAGGCTTATATCTGTTCCTAGATTTTGAAAGTAGAACGTTTTATAACTGTTTGACTGACTCCTCTTTTGATTAGACTGCTGTCTATATTACGCACAATATATTTATAATGTTTGTGATGGATTTATGGCACAGTAATCAGCTAAACAAAATTGGATTTTAAACTCTAGCTGATATCAATAATTCGTCTCATGTTCAGTCCAATACAATTTGGATATATTTTATCGATATAAACAAACATGTATATACCAAACTAAAATGATGGCTACACTGATTTAAATCAGTGTTATTTTATATATTTTTTTATTTTAGGTAAAGTTTTATTAACTTTGTTGTTGTTTTTTGTCATTGAAAACACAGGAAATGAGCATGCAAATGTCAAAATCTAATATTCAAATATCAAATACCAATGATGCAAAACATAAAATCAAAGGCGAGCAATGTGCAATCTTTTTTAAAAGTAATCTCAACATACTTTAGCAACACTGTCTGTTTTTAAAACAGCATACAAGCTTTCAGGTGTCCGGTTCTCTTGCTGAGTCACGAGCCAGACAGCATAGCACAGACTTAAGAGAGTAATTGAATCAATTAGACTTGGACTCGGTTCAAAGCTGCAGGCTTTGGCAGCTTTAACAAACTCACACTACGTTAAAATAATCAGTAAGAGACATCTGATGCTAACCCATTCACTAATGCCAATTTACACTGATTAGGAAGCAAGAGGAGAACTACATTTTCATATTAGGTAATCCACTCTACTTCATTTGCAAGCCCAAAATAAACATATGTAGAGAGTGCCCATAGCAACATAAAGCTCTCTGATTAAAATCATCTCCAAAAGAGCATTAAAAAGTCGTTGAATGGTGATCCTTCAGGCAGGGTAGCATTCTAAATGAGGTGGACAGTGGGCGAAGGGGGGAAGCTGGGAAGTCAGACGACATCTGTGCTGCAGGCAAAGAGGATTACATACACAAAGTTCAAAGCTCTAAATGTTTAAAGAGTTTACAGGATTCCCCACCAAACGGATACCTATAGCATCTGCATCAACTTACGATGTCAAGACACAAAACTATATGCACACATACAAACACTAAAGGGTCACACACTTTTAAAGAACAATAAACAGCACTCGTTAGGCCTTATATAATCCAGAGTCACATTCCTGAAATCTTAATCCTTATTTTAAGATCTGACAAGTGCTCGGTTTGAGATCATAACAAAAAAGTCTCTGGTGACTAAAACAGATAAGATAGGATTCTGAGTTAGGATGTTTCTGTAATACGATCCGCAGATGGGTCGGGTTACACAATAATGTGAAGTTATTCTAGATCCCTACCTTATCTGTTTGGTAACCATGGAGATTCCGTTAGAAACATGATAGAATTCGGTCTGTATTTTACGGCCCCTGATTCTCGCCTGTCCTGAAAGCTCAGGTCTCAGCTGCCTTTTGTAGATCCTCATTATTCTCTTCCGCAAACACAAGATTAACAGTCATACACACCTGTAAACACTTGTAACCTGGATTTGGCAGCTTAAAAAAAAAACCTTGGAAGTCTTGGTGGAAAGGAAAAGTATCTACCAGCTACACAATTAATGAAATTGTTGTGGTTACCCACAAACAGAAAGCATCCAGAGCTACCAAAACTTCCTCATGATGGATAGTCTCAATTTCCTCCTGTTGTGGTAACTGTGATAAATGGCTTCAGTTAAAAATCCACAATTCCTTGAGAGTCCCATTTAATCAAAATGCCAACTGCATAATTATAAGCAAATGCTAGTAACAGAATACGAGGTTGATACTGGCTAAAACCCTGAGAGCTGTCTAACTATTCATTTCTTACCTGAAAAGGTCTTAACCCGGCTATCTCTTTCCATATTTTACACTGTAGATTTGTTACTATGAGCCAGTGTCCTTATTTGCATATTTATCATATTTAGACTATAATAATATGTGATCCTGGACCACAAAACAAGTCACAAAATAACGGGTAGCAACAGCCAACAAGATCGATTTTGCTTTTAAGCCAAAAATCATTAGGATATTAAGATTATGTTCCTTGAAGACATTTTCCTTAATTGCATACAGTAAATATCAAAACTTATTTTTTGATTAGTATATGCACTGCTAAGATCTTTTTATTGAGGTGATTTTTTCCTCAATATTTTGACAAACAGAACATCAATAGAGAGCTTATTTATTCAGTATAAATTACTGGTTTTGTGGTCCAGGGTCACATAGGCTATGCGTGGGAATTCGCCATCCAGATCCTCTCTGGTTGCGTTTCATCTAGTCAAGTTAAGTTTACTCACATATATGCTCTTTACAGAATAGAATGTCTCAAAGCGCCCTCGCATCAATAAAAAGGAAAATTAATTATGAAACGAATTCTATTTCAGCTGATCATCACTGCAGTTGTCACGACACAACGCGTCAAAGTTTATCAGACTCTACGAAGTATATGAATAATAAATAAGTTGGGGTACTGAGGCAGTTTGTGATTGGTTGTCTGTTGCTTAAAAACGTCTTAACATTCAAACACAAGCGACGCTAATCCTCTTTCAAAATTACAAATATGAACCATAGATTAACACAGGCTTAAACCAGCGTTTACTCAGGTATTCAAAAAACCTCGGGTTCAGTATAGTGTGACAAACTGTATTCTCGGTTGGTAAGCTTAGGTTTTGGCGATTATCAAACTAACCTGGCTTTACAGTCTTCAGACGGAGGGGTTCACGAAAGTGGCGGATGACGGCGAGGGTGTCTCGGTTTGTCAGTCCGCTGACAGGCGTGCCGTTCACCTCCAGAAGCACGTCTCCGGGACCAGGTAGCCTGCCGACATGGCACACCAACGCGTCCGACAGCACCTGTCCCAGGTGCGGGAACTCTCCGTGCTCGGCTCCACCGAGTATCTCCAGCACGGCGCTGAGCTCCCCGGCGTTACCCCACGAAACGGCACATTCCTGCACTTTACTCGACCAATGTTTCTTCTTTTTCAGCGTCTTGGACATGATTAATCCCTTTAAGTAAACGAGTCTTTAAAAAAACAGGTTATTTCCTTATGCAAACGCGTTTAGAGCGCAGTAAAGCAAAGCGACTTCATTCCCATGTCTTGGTGAAGAAAGAAACGTTTTAAAACTTCGGAGTCGGCATCGCTCGGTCCTTGAAATATATTCCCTCTGTGGTTCAGTCAGAATTCACGTACATTCATCTGAATTGAATCACCAGTTCACACGAAGGTAAAAGGACTCTTCGTTGCCTAGACGAAATCTATGGTAGACCTCACAGCTCGCCAAGAAGTGTCGCCAATAGCGTCTTCGAATGATCCAAACAAGCGCTTTCTAGGAAAAAAGATACGGAAATAGCAATAAACTACCACCCGAGGCTTATAGCTTACTTTATCCAGGCACATAAAAATAATACAGCCTCAAATCGCTTCGTAATACCGGCTGATGAATGAAACGCCGTAGAAAAACACTCACATCCGTGTGTAATCCCTCGCGATCTAGGGCGACTGTTGTTAACTTGGGTTTCGCGCACCTGTTCCAATGACATCAGCTACCGGCGCGTTCACGGGAAACCACGACCAACACTGTACCTGGATCTGGAATAGGCTACACAATACAAACGAGGTCCACTGTCCGACGACCTTTGGTTCTTGTAGAAACGCCCTCTTGTGTGGCTTGTTGTTGTCTGCGTGGAGCTGTCAGCGCCTGTCGGTGATTAAATACAGGCGCAGCTTTGCAACTTTTTAGTCATTTTCACCTTGTTGTTACTTGCGCAAAAAGCGAGCAGCGACTGTCAGAGGCGCACAGCAGACGAGAGCGGAGCAGCCAATCAGAGCGAGGGGGCGGGCTTTGCCATACTATTCACAATACTAAACGTGAAACCCTCTGCCATGCTGCCAGGCCTGAAGGAAATTTGTTAAAGATAAGTTACATGTTCAGGAAAAATGCACTTGCTGCCATTAATAGCAAACGTGATAATACAGAGTCTTTATACACTAGAGTGTGTAGTCTATATAGCCTTTATAGATGATAGTAATCGTAAACCAGGTGTTTTTAAGCTTTATAGTCATCCCGACTCTCTCCACTGATTCCTGGATGCAAAAGAAATAAATGAAGAATTTCATAATATATTGTTCTGTTATGGTTTCATATGTTTAACAGCTGTGCAATTACCTTGTAATTTCACTCCACCTGTTACAGGTTTTTGCGCATTAGCATGATTTTTGTATACATTTAATGTTATTTTACAATATCATAATGCCAATCTTGCATTAAGAGTAGTTTTAAATACTTACCAGACTTATTGTTGTATAATAGTGCCACCTGCTGTTGTAGTATAGAGTTGCACTCAGTACACAAAGTGGGGTAACCTTTAAAGATCCCCCACTTAAAATCAATGTACATTTATTAAATAGCATACATAAACGTTCAGTACGTTCAAAATAATAGGGCGATTGAAAATTAATAATTTTACATGCTATTACAACAAAATTAGCAAACGTTTTCGACTATATTACTACATTGGCAACAATTTATCATCAGGAAGTGCATAAATGAAGTGATATTAAATTAATAAATATTAATTGGCCACATTTGTCTATAAAAATGTAATAGCTTAGGCTACTATAAATGTAATTACTATTATGTAATTAGCAGCACTGTGAATTCAAATGGATTGATTTTTAAACCTGAATTAAATGTGCATCTGATGAACATACTGAATAATCAATTACATCATAACAACTTCCCACTCTGTCACAATTCTCAGGCCATTTGACCCCAAGAGTCAAATTTACTTTTGAAATAAAGCAACAATATGTCTCCATCATTTCCTTTAAAAAAATAAAATAAAATAGACACAAAAACCTTAAATATTCAACATATTGAATTTGACTGCAATTCAGAAAAATAAAGCACCAATGGCAGCAGTGCAAATGGTTCTGTACTTCAGTTAATCATTAAGTCAGGTGGGCAGTCAGTCACCCTCACGGTCACTGCTCTCAAAGTCAAAATCAAACCTTATGCTCAAACAAGTCGCTTCTACCAAAAGCAGCTAAAACAATTCTTTTCCATCATTATTCTACAAAGGTAAGGATGAAACACACTCACAATATATACACATATTGCTACAATATATATCTAAAGTGAAGAAGAACATGCCAGGAGCAAGAGACCATAAAAGTCTTTAACTTCAGCTCTACTATACATGCTGTATTTGTGAAAGATTGTCCTATTGAAATAATTGTGCCAATGTCATCTGTCAAACCAGTTTTGGAAATGGTAAAGGGACACCCTTATGGCTGTACAGGCCCAGTGCAACAGCTCCTCTGGCTCTGACCCAATGTGTTGTACGTTTCTTTTTCTTTCAGTTCTTTCAAGTCATATTTTTAATACTTTCAAATTTGCTGTTATACGAGGGGAAAATTCTGCTTTGTTTTTGCATGAATGGACAGATGAAGAAGGATCCAGTCCATTGGCAGTCATCATTATCCCGAGCTTGCTTGCTCTCAGCACCCTGATCGTTGTGTCTCAGATAATATGGAGCTTTATTACCAAAAAGTCATCGGCTCAGATTATTACAGACTCGTCTTCAAATGTAAATGGTATGTGAAGGAAAAATGATCTATCCAAATATTTGTGCTTGTTTTTTTTAAAGGCAAATCATGAAAAATATATTGAATCAACTTTTAGAACCTTTAGATACAGGCTTTGGGCCTGCACGGGATGCTCTGGATCCATGGGAGATACCTGCTCAGTGCACTCTGGAGGGGGTGGAGCCACTTCAGATGGGACACTATGGGCCAATCTGCATGGGTCAGCTAAAACAAGACAGCATATCCACTGCTGTAGTGATTAAAACTCTTAAAGGTACAGAACACAAGTCAATCATGAGAAGGTGTCTTTAAGAATTTACAACAAGATTACAAAAGTTGGATAAATCTTTTTGTTTCAGATGGGTCAAAACAACTGGAGGATGCTGAATTTGTGGATTTTGTCCTTTTCCACGTAGCAGTGAGCAAACATGAGAATATAGTTAAGATGTTATACTGCCAGACACGCCGGATGCCCATGTACCTGGTTTTGGAGGCAAGTGTTCCAGGGAACCTCCTGCATTTTCTGTGGAGTTGTCGAGAGGTAAAAACACTTACACTATGCTCATACAGTGTACCTATAGGTGTACAGGTCTTACCCTAAAATATATTTGTATGGAAGGTTTGTATTTCTGCCACAGAATAAAGAACATAATAAAATGAAAAGGCTAATTTTTATCTCTTTTTTGTGAGAATTGTAAGACAAAATGTCACCATTACCTTTTTATAGACTATAGTTACAGTTCTGAGGAAAAAAGTCAGAAATGTGAGATTAATACTCAGACTTTTGACCTACTCTCTCGGCATTTAATGGCCCTGTAGCATAAAAAAAGAATAATAATTGGTAATAATTGGTAATTGCAACTTTTTTATCTCAGTTTTAACTTTTGTTCTTTCAGTCTCAAGTTTACCTTCTTGACATCTCAGAATTTTTTTTATCTTCATAACACAATGTAAGTTATTTTGAATGGAAAAAAGGAGGCCTACGACTGCCCCTAGACTGCTAAAGCATTGTCAAGGTCAATAAAAGTATGAAAAACATCATCAGAATACTTCATCTTCCATCAGTGGTTCAACTGTTTCGTTACAAAGCGACAAGATTGCTTTTTTACAGGTTTGGAATGACATGGGAGTAAGTGATTAATGATAAAAAAGTGGCGTAACCTTTTAAGGAACTAATATATAGGTATTATTAAATACCTAAATTATTAATAAATAATAATTAATAAATGTAGCTGTATTACCTTAGGGTTTCACCTCCTTTTGTTCTGAGAGGAAATGTTGACAGAATATACAGCTCATAATTCAGTTTTTTTCTGAATGTAACTCTTGCTGAACAGAACAGATGTGGAACAAGTGATAACTTCCAGACGTTTTCAGAAAGGTCCGTTTATCTTGTAGCTGAACAGGTGGCAGCAGGACTGGTGAGTTGCTTACCCACTGTGT
Source organism: Enteromius thamalakanensis (assembly GCA_032357475.1). Classification (NCBI taxonomy): domain Eukaryota; kingdom Metazoa; phylum Chordata; class Actinopteri; order Cypriniformes; family Cyprinidae; genus Enteromius; species Enteromius thamalakanensis. The sequence goes on from JAUCMT010000054.1 coordinate 13,188,237, forward strand.
ACTCGTACTCAAACATAAGACGTGTATGAATTATTTAAATGATTTATTAATGATTTCTGTCTTAGGACTATTTACACTCCAATCACAGAATTATTCATGGGGATGTCGCAGCCCGGAACATGTTGATTGGTTCAGAGCTCTCTGTTAAAGTCTCTGGATTGGATTTGGCTTTTAAGAGCAGACAGTCGAGAACGGTGAACAAAGAACAAGAAGCCAATCTACCTGTAAAATGGAAAGCCCCTGAACGGATGATGAGGCTTCCCCAAACAGACAGAAGTGATGTGTGAGTAAATCCCAACTTTAAACAACAACAGATTTCTGACAAATACTGCACTTTGACCTATTTGTTCTGTCATGCTTCTTCAGATGGTCCTTCGGAATCCTGCTGTATGAGATGATAACCCTGGGTAGTATTAGTTAGAGGTCCTAATACACCAGTTGTCACTTGAAAAAAAGTGTATTAGAAATACCGTAAAGCAAACAAGTTATGAGTCTTATATTTACATTCCTTCTCCTTTGAAAGGGTCTCCTCCCTATCCTGACCTGGATCCATCTGAAGTGCTGCCAAACAATTTAGCCCATTACCGAATGAAAAGACCAGAAGACTGTGGAGCCCCATTGTAAGCCTTATATTTTTCATAACATGCTCCTCTGTGAACCATGTGTTTAAGAACAGCATATAAACTGGCATTTTGTGGCATGTCTTACAGGTATGACTTAATAAAGTACTGCTGCATGTGGAGCTTCAAAGACCGGCCAGTGTTTTCTGCCATTATTCGGCTTCTAGACTCATACAAATACTTTGCTGACACAAAGCCACTTCACGCCGGACAGCAAATAGAGATCTGTGAATACAGGAGGAAAGCAGGACTGTCTCCATGAGATCTATTCAACCTGAGGACATTTCATTGATCATTTCTACAGCACATGACAAGTGCACAACTGATTACATTTTTTTTTTTAAGTCTGACATCAATAAACAACACATTTTAGGCTCGTCACAATGAGCAGAATGTCACTAGAGGTCACCCTATTTCCAAAAACTGGAATTGCGTGCGTGGTGGTCAACTAAAATCTCAATGCTTCCAGCTAAATCAGTTTGTTAATAATGTAAAAACAAATATATTAGAAATGTTTTGAACCTTTGACATTTTACTTTTTAATTGGTTAAGCAGTGGCTAATGACATGATATTTATCTAAAGTAGGTTGACCACATATTTTTCCTTCTGGCAGGGATTTGTACATTTCCTAAAGTCTCCAGGTTTTGGCTTCTTTTTCTTGCTGACATGCTCTTCATGGACTTAATGGACTTTTCCTGTCTAGTGTTATGATGGAATTTATTGTTAACAATAGCAAGGGGTATAAAAATACAAATAATAGACCTACTCATATTTAAGTAATGCCAAATTTTACTCAAAGGTCAAAGTACCTAGTCAATAAATGTGAACCTAAACTGAAAACAAAAAAAAGTTAGTTGTAGTTCAGTATTTATAAGTATAAAGGATACTATTTTATTTCTAGATTTCTATTTCCTGTGTCCCTCATCCATACACAAGCATTTGTTTATATGTGTCTTGCACCAATTTTCTTGTAACCATTGGCTGTCTGCCGAATTAAATGTTCTGACATTTCATGTGACAGATTTTCTGATTAACTGAAACCCATCTATCTGATCACTTTCTTTTGTCTATTATCATTATCTTAAGTGACTCAGTTTGACTAAACCAATAGTTAATTTTTTGCCTTCTGCATATGACGGATACCAAAAGTGAGAAGTGCTTTTTACATTTGAAATATGTATATTAATCTTAAAATCCTGCATTTAAAAGGCATTTATTCACCCCTCGGAGCTGTGCGAGGGACGTTTTATTATTAACATTTCAGTCTTCTGAACTGTGGACAACAAACACCCGCTTGGTCCCAGTAAAAAGCTTGAACTGGCTATTTTTTATATAACTTTGATTGAATTTGTCTGAAAGAAGTCGCATACACCTAGGATGCTTCGAAGGTGAAAAAACAACTGATGTTAATTTTTGGGTGAACTAATTCCCCAGGTGAAAATCCTGCAGTATTTTGATGACAATGAATACCGTAATACAGTTTTGAAAAGGTTACACCAGCAACATCCTTTGGTGGTTGACCCCTAAAAACCACAAAGACAATTCTTAACACCGCTAAATTTTAATAAAATGTAACCACAAGTGGTGCACAAAACACATAATAATGTCAATACTGTTATGTTGCAGGGTATTAACTTCCCACTGAACCCGTGAACAGTTCATAGAAAACTCAATGGATCACTCGCTAAACACAAGCAATTACTGACAACCTGTGAGTCAGGAAGCAGAACCCCTTAAAACAGAGGTTAAATGGTACAGATAAACTCCTTAATCAAAACGAAATAAATTGTCATATTGTTACGAGGCATTTGTTTTAAATGCCCACCTAATATTATATGGGACATATCATTTTTCAGTCACATATTAACCAGGAAAAAGATAAGCTACAGTATATGATGGCAGCCACTACCTTATTCATACTGTAGTGTTTTTACATGAAATTACACAGATCATATGAATGAAATTCCCTTATGGTCATTTTTTTAAGTAATTAATAAGAAATATTGATTATGATTGAGAGTTGTGAAAACACTTTTGGATTTTTTTTTTTGGTTTCCTTACCAAAAAGCCATAATTCTACAAGTATAAATTCCACAGCAAATTCTGTACAATCTACTCTGTGTCTTGCCTTTTAGATTCATTTAGGCAGAACTGTGCAACAAACACCAGACATGCTGTATCCAGGACCATCTACTGTGTCTCTCTCAACATGCCATGCAAACACATGACAATACAGATGCAGAGGTAAAGAGCATTTCTCATCCTTAGCGATGAAACAGCAGCAGCAATCAAGATGTCTGGAAGCCCCCTGGATCATGTTGATTTCAAGTTCATCACATCAAAACAAAAAATTTGTTTTCTACTGTAGGTTTCTAAATTGATTTGATTTTCCTTTGCAGAAAGCCAAAGGGGATTCTGTGACGTATGAGCCTCATTACCCTTATTAGACTTTGCTGCTCCATAGGGTTGTTGGAAACAGTATGTAGGAAATTGACCATAACAAGTAATAAACGCACGCTGGAGGGAAGGAGAAGCAAAACACCATGGCAACTCCTTGAAAAAGAGAAAAAGGAAAAAAAGTTGATTTATCACTCGCTTATTCTTTAAAAGCACCAATACCTAATACTACAAAAACCCTATCTTCAGGAAACCTCAACATTAATGCTTTTTTATGCTGCATTTTATAGTGTCTGTCTTTACCTCCAATGTAGACCACCTTCTTCCAGGCCTGAGACTCCAGCACTCTGTCATGTGGGTAGAAGTTCTGACTGACCATAAAGAGAATCATGGCCACTGTTAGGATTCTCAGTACTGCCATATTTTCTCCAGTCAGCAGAGAAACACACACCAGGATGGCAGAGGAGTAGATGCATGGTAAACCACGGTACATGAACGGGATTCCTGCAGAAAACAGCAGACACACTTGTCACCGACAACCACTTTAATTAGAAGTAAAGTTACAAATAGCTATGCTACTAATATTGAAACATATATATGTGTATGTATGTGTGTGTGTGTGTGTACAGTATGCGTGTATTTGTTGAAAACAAGTTTGGTGTAAATTCCTCACCGCTAGAGAAGAAGCAGAGACGTGTATAAACAGACAGCACATACAACATGCACAGGATGTTATCTAAAAGACTGGGTGTTCTTAAGATGAGAGATGTTGCTATTCCAAATGTTGTGAAATCAGCAAAATCGTCCAGCTTTGCACCTGCAGTAAAAAAACACAACAAAAAACTTTTAACACTGACACTGTCCCAAAAACAACATTCATCATGGTGCAAGACACTGGAAACAAAACAGCAAGACTTGAAGCAACTGCTAAAGCTGTTAGATCCATTACATCGGAGGCATTAAATGGATAGTTCACCTGAAAAAGACCAGTGTTGGGAGTAACATATTACAAAGGTAATGCAATTACAGTAATGTATTACTTTTTGCTGTAACGCAGGAATATAACGCATTACTAATAACATTTTGATAATATTATACTCGTTGCAATCTCAGTAGCGCACGTTACACGTTTTAACTCAAAATAACGTGGTTCTCAGTTTACTTGTAAATATTAAGATGCATTTCTAGCCCTAACTAAAACGTCATTATGATGTAAAATGAAAACATAATTTTTTCAGGCCCTGAACAGAGTCACACACATACCGACAGTGCTCATTCAGAGATGTAGACAGAGCATGAACACCTAAATTGCATGTGTAGATTCAAGTCCAGTGATAAAGTTTAGGCTACCCTTTCCAAATGAATGCTGTTGAACAGAATTTAAACAGCAAAACTATTTGCTAAAATAACCTAACCTTATCCGCAAAGCTGAAATATAAGCACGGTTCTGTCAGTCAAATGCGCATGAAAGTTACATGTTACTATAAACACTGTTTTCTTTTAGAATTATCACTGGCTGGTAGAAAGACAACAACGTGTGGCATCGTTTTTACCTAAAAATGAATAGAAAGGTGTGTATAATTACATTTTAGATACATTGTCATAAATCCCAAGGAGAACTGCTGTGAGATCATGCAATTAATTTTAAAAGTCAGTAACTTGGATGCCCTGGGGGTAGCAGAGTTGGGCAAGTTATTCCAAAATAAGATTGTAGATAGAGCCTCAATGGTCCATTTGAGATATAGGTGGCGGTAATGCATGGATAAGTCTCAGATCCAAGAAGATTTTCTTTTTGTCTGTGTATGTTTTTTTTCTTCTCTCTCTCAAAGCTTGTGTGACCATTGACTTGCATTATATCCCTTAAAATAAGTTGCAAAAAAGTTCAAAATCTTTATTAGCATAGCTTAGCATAAATCATTGAATCCGATTAGACCAGCTAGCGTCGCAATTTAAAACTTGACTCTTCTCTAGTCTAATTTTGTACTAAGACTGGCGGAAAATGCAAAGTTGTGGATTTTCTAGAGAATAGTTCCTACCCATATCAGCCTAGAAATACACAACTTTGCATTTTCCGCCATAATTTTATATCCAAAAAAAGTGAAGTGTTCCTTTAACATCAATTTTAACATAAAATGTTTGGGTTAACTATCCCTTTAACACCTCTGATATCAAATCTTCATGCCAGTCCAAAAGAACTTGTTATCATAACCTACAAACAACATTCAGGCCTTGCTTTATTGTTTGCAGTGTTTTCATCAGGTTGGGACATTTGAGTGCGTCCAAACAAACGGGTTGGAATTTCAATCTCGAGGTCAACAATTTGAGCAATGTCAGATATGCCGGGGGTCCAAAGCATCAGGATTAAACGGACAATCAGAACATGATCCCCCGAGTTAGGCTGCTTCATCACAAACAAACTGTTCAATTGACAAAAAAGGGAAGCAAAACAACACCCATCAGTGAGATCATGCAGAACAACAGGCAACAGCGTGCAGCTCAAGTGACTTTGCGAATTGCGAAGCTATTTCAGGCAGCTGAGTGGACGTGACCACCTGCACACAGGCCAATGGTTGTCCACTACAGAGCTGGCCAGGTTGTGTGTTTTGGAAGAGAACGCCTGCTTGTGTTTGTTTGTTGGTTACAAAAACTTAATTTATTACTTAAAAGTAATACTTTTAGTTTATTAAGTAAAAGTAATAAATAAACTTAATTTTAAATATTACACCTGTGGATTTATTTATTAATCATTTTTATTTAATTTACACGCCATAACTTTTTTGTATACAAAATTTATATAATAAGCGCTATTGGAAGCACAATGAGCGAATGACATCGCTCCCTTTAATAAGTCCATTCCAACAACTAAATAATGACGCACACATGCTCTGCTCACTCAAGTCTCCACTAACAAGGGGATATGGAGGATTGTTATTTTTTGGAAATGACTATGAATCATACAATACAGGATATGTGAATCATTACACCCCTAGACATGAACACAGAGAAGTGCTTTTTAATACTATGCTTCTTTTTTGCTTATTGGCACATACTTGTATGCAGTTTTCAGTAATCCTGTGTATCTGTGTAAAATTATATGTCATTTATTTTCTTGTTTTATTTATAAGTTGTGCTTCATAAGGAGAGTGTAGATGAACGATGTCTAAAGCAACAAGACTCACCCCTGGCCCCGCTATCTTGTAAAAGAGACTCAACACTACTCACCCAGTGCAGAACATGCATTTAGTCGCCTAGCAACTGCTCCATCTGCCAAATCCAGCAGGTAACCGATCAGAACCAGCCAGCACGCAGCATGATGATGGCTGAGAATAACAACGGTGGCAGGGCCGTAAAGTACAAAACAGTGAGAAAGTTATACACAACAAACTTTACTTTAAACATTTTTACCTGTTGTTTAAAATTCCTTCCTTTTAGTTTCTAACACAAAATTCACTTTATGAATTTTTAGAGTTATATTTTGGTATGAATTTGATTTTCTCTGCGCAATCAAAAGCATGAATACATACCCATTGAGACTGCAGAGGATTGAGGCCATGCCCATGAGCATGTTGGCAACAGAAAGTGCATTGGCAGCATTTTTACGGGCAAACTCCTTTAGATGCACCCAGTTAGCTTGTTCGTTCAGGAGCAGTTTGTTAGCATCCTGGAAAAAAGCTACCAAAAAGAAACATGAGCAATTATACAACAGCTCCATTTATCAGTGCATGGTTTGGAGAGTTCTCAGTTACGTAAATATATATTAAGAGACTGCATTCCCCTAAAGTCAACTAGTTAAACTTTAAAATATATATTAAATAGCTGAAGTGCAAATTCCTTCAGAGTCAACATGTGATGTTTGTAATCATTTATTCAATCTCTCTAAAATATATTAACATAGTACTTTTACATTACATTGATCATTTTGCAGACACTTTTATCCAAAGCGACGTACAATTGAGTAGAGTAATATTAAATTATAATCCATATGTATATACTATAAATTTAAGGGATACATTTTGTAGAATGAAGTTCACTTGGGTTTTGCTTTCATTCACATACAGTATAACCTATGTGAACTTATACAAGCATCATTAAAAATAAAAAAAAGGATGCAATTTCACATTTAAAAACATAGGTTTTAATCATGTCTAAATATTTGTTCAATTGCAAAACATAAATAAATAAATAAATAAAAAATAAGCAAGCAGGTATGATTTGAAACTAGTAGATAAATATATATTTATTAAAGAGCCATACAGGTAAATCATGGCATTACAAATAACTCTAATTTAGGTCTTTGCATAATGCTCTATTTTAAATACTACACTAATTGTAATACAATAATAGTAATATTTTTAAAAAATTATTTAAGAGTTACAATTAAGCAACAATTAATGCACAAATAGTATTTAGTACCCAAAAGATCTCTGAAACAATATATATATATAAAATTAAAATATAGCTATATAGCAATATGCCTATAGCAATATAGCAATATGCCTTTTCCATCACTCTCTAGAATAAAACCATACAGTAAATGTCATCAACGTAATAATTAGTGCATGCTACGCAAATACATGTACAGTAAAGCTGTCGTCTTCCCTGTTTAAAACCCATTCAAAGGTATTGATAGTGCTGGAACTATTGAGCGCTCCATGAACCACATGACCGGCCGGACGGTGACGGTGGAAAAATGGTATTTATAGTTTGAAAAGGTATTATAACATACAAAATGTAAAAGCTGAAACTTTGTATCATATCCCAAGCAGAGTTGCCAAAACCACAAGGCACTATTACCACATCAAATTAAATGGACATTTCAGTAGAGAACATTGCTAAAGTTATGATTTATTTACAATTCAGAAATCACACCAAGCAGTGCACTGCAGATTCATATCCTGAAGCAGCATTTTTTTTTTTTATAAACTGATAAATTAACCATCTAAATGGGCAGTTTTTACTGTCTCAGTCATTGTTACTGCAGTTTCATCCAGAACAGCTACTAAATAAATATGCAAGAAAGAGAATAAGCAAGAAAGACTTGCTCGAAATCAAGTGCTTTTCTTTATGTGTGACCATGACTGTTTTGCCACTGGAACACTGCAGTGATTTTCAATGAAGTCACACAAAGAGGTCTTTGTGTTGGAGAAAATCAGTGGGCATAAAATCTAAATGGACATCTCTAGTTGTAAAATGTGTGTTTTGCTAGAGAAATTCACATAATCATGTGTCATGTTTCATTTACTAGTCAATACAGTAAGTAGGAAATATCTGTACTGGGATGTTAGTAAACAACCCCCATTATACACGTTATGGACAAAAGTATTTGAACACCTGACCTAAATACAAACATACATTCATACGTACATCCAAATACAGAAATATTAAGATGGTGTGGCTTCCATTTTGGCTATAATGGCTTCCACTTTTCCAGGCTAGGACTTCCATAAAATTGTCCTGTGTTTCCAAATTCTTGTCCATTCATCCAGTAGAACATTTGAGAGGTCATACAGTAGCACGCAATCTTCCAGCCTATCCTAAATTTTGACCAATCCAGTCATATTTTTCCACACCAAATTTAATCATCTCTTTATGGACCTTGGTTTGCACCTCGTCCACCAAACTTTACAGCTGGAAAAATGCAGTCAGGCATTGTCCTGTCATCCACCAAACCCAAACTTAAGACATAAGACAAACAAAGAAGCATGATTCTCCACAAACATTTCCACTTTTCCACAGTCCAGTGGTGACATGCATTATGCTATTTCATTTGTCGCTTTGCAATGTACTAGGTATAGGTTCGGATCTCTTTAGCTATCATTCAGCAGAGTGTTTGGTAAAAAAATTTAATTTAGTTTTTCAGTCCTTTTGACAGCCCTGTGTCCCAATACTTTTGTCCATAAAATGTCCCCAAAAAAAAAACCCAACAACAACAAAACACCACCACCTTGAAAAATGTCTATGCATGAAAATCCCTACAATTTTCTTTGCGTGTCAACTTTCATTCTTTGGCATGTGCTGCTTGTGAGAGAAGCATGCATAAACACATGCACATGTCATTAAATGTAAAAATGTTAAGCTCAGTAATACATAAAAAAAAAACCCTAACATTTACAAAGACATCAAAAAGGTTTTAAGAGATAGGTCACCCAAAAACAAATTATTTTGTCTTTTACTCACCTTTTAAGGATCCCAGGTGTATGTAAATTCCTTCTTTCAGATTAATCCAATTGCAGTTATTATAAAAATTGTACAGACCCCCTCTTATTCGCAATAAAACGTCCCTCACAAAGTCCTCCTGTAGCGAATAGGCTTATAGGTATCTGGACAATTTTTATCATAATTCTGATTGGATTTGTCTGAAAGAAGAAAGTCACATACACCTAGGATGCTTCAAAGGTGAGTAAAAGACAGGACAATTTTCATTTTTGGGTGAACTATCCCTTTAAAGGTGAAGTGTGTAATAAGTGCCATTAAGCCCTCCCCCTGTTTGCCACTGGTCAGCAAAACAGATGAGACACCCAGACCACTCATTAAGCTAATGTTGCTATGTCAGACTGCTCAAAAAAATTAAATCCAGAGAGACACTGGGAGTAGGCTATTTTAAGGTAAAAATGAACACACTCCACCTTTAAGGAAGGGTTCCTACTATTGTGTTTGTAACCTGAACTTGATGTGATTCCAAAGCCAGTTGATTTCAAGCGACTCTTCATCTGAAAGAAAACAGTCAATGAGACACAGCACATGCCAACATACAGTATTCACCATAGAGCTTAATGTTCTTTGTACTTTGTACACCTGGCATGTCAAATGTTTTCTATAAAGGCTGTAAGGTTGATTCAAGCATGTCTGAATAAAGCTGCTTAAAGCATGTAACCTGTAATGAACAATATTGGTAGGGACCATGCAAACATCAGTCAGATCAGTAGAATGTATTTTTTAAATAATTATTTTTTTCAGTAGGGATCCATTAAATTGATCTACTGACAGAAAAGACATATATAACGTAACATATTTCAGTTTCAAATAAATGCTAATATTTTGAACTTTCAATTGACACTGAAGACTGGAGTAGTGGCTGCTGAAATCTCAGCTTCCTATAAAAATATATTAGGCCTAAAATCCAATACTATTTCAAATTGTTACTTGATTTAAAAAAAATAGCCTTGCTCTGCATAAGAAACTCACCGACCCCAAACTCTTAAACACTAGTGTATAGAACTATTATAGTTCAACTAATAGTGTCTGAAGTAACCTTTTTATACAGTACAGTACATGTACAGTATACCCAAAAAGGGTCAGGGTAGCCTATTAAAAAGTATTTAAATTTCACAAAATACAATGTGTCATACCAGAATAGGACTGTCACACCTAACAGATAAAATGTGTTAGACAGTGTTGCAATAAGCTACGAAACTAATGACTTCTTAGATTTCTACAAATGTGACCAGATCCAGCAAAATGAGTCACAGAGGCCTAAGGAACACTTTTAACACACTAAAGTAGTAGCGGAGCAGGAATTTGACCTAAATGTTTGTTTGTTTACAGACATCTTTTTCATTGTTGCAATTCTTTTAATAATTATTCTCTGTGATGTGTTAGATCAATGAAATAAATTAAATACACACATTGTGGGGAATGAGATCTTTCATTTGATAAAGGACTTCTCTATGTTTGGTAGGTCTATATGATATAAATATGAATATGAATAAGATTACATCGATCTTCACGGGGAGGTGACTTGTTTTTCTTTTTTTTCCACATTATCAGCCCGAATCTTAAAATAGAACGTTGCAACTTCTGACTCATTTTGCAAGAGCGGGTCACAAATTCAGTGTCGTGGTACTAGAAATTAGTAATGACTGGTTATTCACTGTTTGCTTGTTCTACTGCCAAATGGTTTAACAATTGGCTTCCTGTTTACAGACCCTTAGATAACACTAGATAAATAGCAGCAAACCTCAAATGACATATTACCTAGAGAAAGAAGTAGAACTTAATACAAATTATAGTGAAGGATGAAAGGGAAGGACTTACGTTTTGTTGTGGGAGTGTAACTTTAACCACAAACAGAAAATATCAAAGAGCATTGCAATATACCACAGGTTTTTGTGCATGTCTAGTCCCTCTGTTCCATGTGACAGAAGCCTGGATTGACAGGATTAACATTTATCTGTTTCTAGAACATGGAACAATACTGTACATAAGATAAGCATCACTCAAGCTGTGTAACTGAACCTCAGTGTAACCAGGTAACAGTAAAAATCCAAAAACGTATTTGAAAGTTAATCTAAGCAACTATGGGATAAAAACTCAACCATACTCATCGTATTTTTCAGTTAACAGATATATAAGTCAACTGCTAAGAAACATCTATTCAGTTGTCTATAAAAACTGCATTGTTATTAGTTTGGATGTAAATGTGTTTCATTAAAATCGTAATTGTTTTTGCGGGATGAACATATAGTCAAATCCCATTCAATTCATAGCTTACAGTCATGTGACCGGTATGAAGACAAGGGTCCTTATTTATAACAGTTGCGTACACACAAAACAGGGCTAAAAAGATGCGTATGCCACTTTCTGCGCAAAAAGTGGGATTTATAAAAAAACATTGGCCAATATAAAGTACACATTTACATGACATATTTTTTCATTAATTGAGATATGCACTGAAATTACATAAAGTAATTATGCAGAAGTTAAACCAAGATTACATGAATTTAGACATTTGTAGTGGATTGAACAATGATCAATGATGCGCACTTACTTTGATATAATAGAGCACACTGCTTGATTCTGTTCAATGAAAGTTAATGTATGGCAAAAATACCATTTTGAGTCTGTATTAACATTAATTTCCTTAACGTCTTGTACCTTTAATGATGCGCTGTAAGCTCCATATCTGGTTATTTTTGGGAGGAGTCAGGGTGGAAATGCACCTACACACAATCTTTCCCTGATCTGGATTTATAAAGGGGTTATTCACAAGAATAAAACCAAGATACTTTAACATAATGCCATTTTTGGCAACTTTGCACATTGCATTTATATTGTGGCTTCATCTGCTGGCCTGAAAAAAATATATAAATCATTAAAAAGGTGCATTTTATTACATCACTACTTAATGCAAAGTCTGGCATGCATGGAGCAAAGTTTGTTTTCCCCTCCAAGCGTTTCTAAAAAGGTGTGATGTCACGTGAGAGTGATCATTGCAACTAAGTTGAAGTGTAATCGAGCCTCTAAAGCTGTAGCTTTGTCCTCCACATATAAGAAAGTCCACACTTTGTTTCTTCTACAGCTTCTCATAGTTTCAATCTCTTTCAAGAACACAGTTAGTGCCACTCATTAATACTGTAATACAATCCTAAACAGACATTTTCTTTGCTGTAAAATGCAGAAAAGGCACGGGTCAATGTTTTCCATAGTGTCTTAATCTGCTTACCAGATGTGGGAGTCAGGAGGATCATGATGGTCAACAGATTTGTCAAAGTCAAACAGTACTGAAACAAAATCAAATATTACATTAAAAACAACATAATCTCATATGCAGCCAAAAATAGGATCTAATTTGTGCTATTATGTCCTGCCTCACAAAGATACGCCACTGTAATACCATTGTGCTTTTTTTGTTTTCGTGGCAAATTGTATGGCCCAATCATAAAGACCCACCTTAAAACTTAAGCCAAAACAGTACAACCATTGTTTTTCATTTTTAAATGGAGAGGGGGAAAAAAACATTAAAATACACATTCAAATGTTTTGAAGCTGTATTACGTCTACTACATATTAATTATTAGGCCATATGATCACATCACATTTTAGGACCTCCATTACTATCACCGTCTTTACTCACATTAGTAACGTTGTTGTTTTTCACGACGTTTAACAATATTAAATCATAAGCACCCACCCATACCCTACTTTTTTATATCAATCATAGACCTCGGTTAAGTCAGTAACATAGACAGCTATCAAATGAATTAGAGATAAAAACTCTTACTACGTTGATATCTGAAAGAGCCTTTCACGGTGTCTCCACATTACATCTATTACATAAGGCTTAGATATACACTGTCGCACTGCTTTTCTGTTGTCGCAAGTGTGTCGTTTCTTTGCGGTTCAACTTTCATTCTTTGGCATGTGCTGCTTGTGAGAGAAGCATGCATAAACACATGCAACCTGTCGTACAGTATTAAAAAGACATCTGAATGTTTTTTGATTTGAAAGCCATTAAAGAAACACTGAATGAATAAACAGTGCTTCTTACTGTAACCCTTAAGATAAGTATTCTAAGTTGTTTGATTAAGGGTAAAAGTTACTGAGCAAGAGCCATTCAAAATAACAAAATTGTTACGTTACGTGTGAAAAATAATATAAAGTCCATCATAGTCTCCTTAAAAAATGACCAGTTTCAAAACTTGATATGTCACGCTCTGAGATTACACTTACCTTCAAGATCAATCACACAACGATGCGACTCAAAATGTAACGTTAAAGACAAACAACGTCTTTTTTTTTTTTGTCAGCTTCGATGGCGCAGTATTTATAATTCACATTAAGTTACTTTGAGTCCCCGAGAAAAAAAAAGGTTATGAACTTTAGAAGACAAGGATAACATTTATTTAACAGGCTGCACCTGTCTGTCACAGACAGCGCGTCTCTTTAAAGCAAATATAGGCATAGCAGGATTTACTGGAATATTCCACCGGAAATGACGCCGAATATTTCTGGTTCTTTCGCTAAGCACGTCACGATAAAAAAAACAACAACAACAACAAAACATCACGACACGATGGGGCTGGTCAGCATCATGTGTTTCTATCCTTGTCTATCGGCGAGAATAGGAGGTGCAGAACAGAGCAGGAACAAAATTGTCACTTTCAGACTCCCAAGTGTATATGTGTCAGTGTCAAATTCATATAAATTAAGTTATTTTTATTATTTTATATCATTATTAATATTTTAATTATTCTCACTTTGTGCTGTGATAATTATACTGTAACTACACAGCATTAAAAATAAAATAAAAAAACAAACAAGACCTATGAGCTTGTATAGTCACAATATTAATCAATTGATTGAAAGAGTCTTTGTTGGTAGATGTTATGAATTAGCTAATAACTTTCATGCTTATAATGCTATATTATTTTAGGAACTAACAGCATGGCTGACAATATATTTAATGGTTTAACAAGAAACCTGCACACACTTGCTGTTATACAGGAATCACTATAAACAGTATTTCACCGCACAACTTGACTCACAACAAACAAAAGCTGAGACAGGGAAAGATAATGCAAAGGTTTATTGTTTTTTTTTTTTCGTTTTGTTTTATTTTCATTTAATCTAACATGGCTTAAATCTAAACCTAAACTGAAAACATAGTTTTACCAAAACTTAATATCTGCCTGTCATGTTTACGACCCAGTGGCGATTTTAAGCGTGGGCGAACGGGGCAGTCGCCCAGGGCGGCATTTTTTGAGGGGCGGCACAAGCACTAATTAGGGGAAAAAAATAATCTGTGCCCCTAAGCAGTTTTCTGTCATCTATCATAGCCTGCCTGTTGACTATAGTGTTTAAATAGCCTAGTTTCAAATCTAGCGCACATAAAAAAAAAGATGTGCGCGCAGAATCCCATATACCATTACCGGGAATAAAAGGTCAGATCGCTCTTGTGATTGGTCATTTTCAACACATATCGCTTAGGAACAGTGTGTTTGTGTGTGGGTGCTTTTTTTTATTAATAATTAATCTTTTATAAACAACAATAATCTAGTCCTTTCAATAATTGAGAATCAATGTAGAATCATTTTGTGGGTTCAATAATAATAATAATTTTCCCATGATAAATAATAATAATAATTTTGCGTCGTGGTTTCTTCCTGGCAGTAATTTCATGTACAACCGGCACTGTTAAGACCCCATCTATCCCTAGGTCAACTTTGATGTCGCAGAAGCCTTTCGGACATGTGTAGCGGACTTTGTAATCTTGACAGAACCCTCCACCCTGCTCTTCGTTCATGCACACAAAGCCCTCTCGTGGATCAAATCTGTAGAAGAAGAGCAGATGGCTGTTAATCGTTACAAAATTACATTTGAAATAAAATTATTTGTTTATAATATGTTTAGTCATACACTTGAAAATGGTTTCCAGTCAGCACTGCAGGGGTCTCATCAACGGTTGTGACCACCTCAATAGCAATAGGCAGATATGAGACATTTGATGTGCAGACCTCTTTCCAGGTCTCCAGATCTCCTGGATTATCAGGGTCATCTCTGTCAATCCAAGATGTCCTACAACCTGAATCAGAGCAGCCAGTTAAGTAAATGTCATTCAGCATAACATCAGATATTATGGATATCCCAATGGGCTTTTAAAACTGCAATTTCAACCCCAGGCAGAGAAAAGTTTTGCTTGTAAATTTAGATAATTGCTTTTTACCTGGGGTCATGAGAACCTGCTTTGGAGGGTAACAATTTGGTGTACAGTGTGAAAAGTGCTAAATGTTACAGTACAGCTAGATGCTTAGCAACAGACACCCAACCTTATTTTAAAGTGTTAGTACTTATTACTTTGTTCACTTACTGATTATTACAGATGCTGACACATTTACCATTGTTTGGACTATATACGTGGATGTGACATTAACACAGTCCAAGTTGGGACTGAAGCAAAATAAAAGTGAAAAGATTATGTAGGATAGGATACGTGTAGGATGGTGTTGAACAACCTAAAACAGCCAAATTCCACAAAGAGGCCCAGGATAACAAGACAACATGCTAAATCGGTCCACGATACCCTGTCACCAAGAATTTTAATCAAGTCCACCAACTAGTAGCTTGAAGTATTCTCACAGCATTAAAACAAAAGAACACCAATTGATAATTCCAACTTTTTGGTGTTTGTCAAATTTAGGGCACCAAGATTAATGATCAAAAAGATGCACAGCATAACCATCACATGTAAATCTGTGATAGAAATCACAAGCTATCGCTCAGACTCGCTCAGAACGGTTTCCCCCACCCAGGACCAGGCTGCCAAAATCCATAGTATTCAGGCATATATACTGTGTGTGTTGGTGGGTCAGCCTTTTGGCATCCAAAATGGTGATAATGGAGATAATGTGTGACAGATAAAGTCTCAGACATAAATAATGTCTCAGACAGATAATGTTGCAGCAAATTTGAACACTGTTGGAATTGTTTGG
>JAUCMT010000054.1:13204562-13254668 GCA_032357475.1 Enteromius thamalakanensis
AGTAGGGGCCTGCTGCACCTACTGGTAAAACTTAAAATGAAATTAATTATTCTAGCGATTAGATTGTGTTTATTTAATGTCTACACCTGCACCTACCCCAACCCTAACATCTACCCTTTACCATGATAGAAAAACAGTATTATTGTTGTAAAGTGTTAGGAAAAAAAAATGTTCGATTGATATGCGCATGCCCAGTAGTCCTATGGATGATAACAGCCTTCTAAGCCTACCAGTAGGTGCAGCAGGCCCGTACTGACCCATATGAATGGGCTGATAACAATGATAACGGACCATTCAATTGAGTGATAACATCCGCAGCGGGTGCTGCATCTCGTTTTTGCATTTCCCTCCCCCTCCTCTTCTCCGCCATTTGCTCTTTCCAAGGGGGCAGCCCGACTCCAAGCCACACCATCGTTTAGGGCTCCTGGCCTGCCCCCCGACAGCTCGCCAAACATACTATTATTTATCTTTGAGGAAGCGTGAACTTGTGAAAAGATTACAACAAAAATCTTTTCTTTTTTTTTTGGTTTACAAGTTTTTTTAATAGTGCAAATTAATAAACACAAACAGTTAAAAGAATACAAATTTACAAGCTATTTTTTAAAATAGTAAAGATAAAAATTAAGATAAAAATAAATGTCAGCAGTTTAAGGAAAGGAAAAAAGGGAAACAATGCAAGTTTTGCATTGTTTCAAAACAACAATCCTTACACTTGACCTTAACCTGATACTGAGGTGAGATATTATCTATCAAACATCAGTCAAAACTGATTCTGAACTGAAAACTATTCTTACACTTTTGTTAATTTAGATACAGTGAGAGCTGAAAGCGCATGTGGGTTTAATGATGTAGCTGACCAAAGCACAGTGTGCTCTCATTTTATAAATACTGTTATTATCCTTTTATTTAGTTCTAACTGTTCTAGCATTTGGGGGAAATAGGATGTGAAACATTGGAGCTGGAACACAAAGTAAAACGTTTTTATATCACTGTTTGCCAGTGAAAACAGCTCCATATATCCACAAGTATCCACAGAATTGAATAAATTTTTGAGAAAGTGATCCACACCTGCACTTCTATTTTACATGAGCCACTAACAACTCAACAGTATGCTCATCTCAGCTTGTTTTTACTTTTGATTTCAAACAGAAAGCGGCATCCTTTCAGTCTCTGTAAACTATGTATGTATGGACTGTCAGATCAGTGCAAGCGCACTAGGATCCCTGCAAGTGCAGAGTGAAAAAAGAGGGAACGCAAAAGCGTATATGTGTACAGAGGAACAAGGGATCTCTTGTGTTCAGAGCTTTGAGGAAAGGAATGCCCTCTCCTTGCCCTGTGAAATACACAGGCCTTTCCTTTTGGTGTCCCCATCCACTGTAGGGGATTTTCCCAACTGTAAATCTAGTCCATTCATAGTGCCCACAAACTCTGGCTGACAACATTCCCTCCATTGCCACACTCCTCATTACAACTGACCAACACTTCTCCAGTTGTTAAGTGTGCGTGTGTATCTGTGTCTTTAAAATGTTTTCGTTGCCCTCAGCCATCCCTGAATTGTTTCCAGGGAAAATAAACAAAACACTGCAAAACAAAAATCTTTCGTGAAAAAATACTCTATAATACTCTATACTTTTAACAACGGGACAGTGCAAAGACAAAGGGAACATTTCATCAAAACTAAGTTGTACCAGAAATAGTTATTATAGTTGTTAAAAAAGTAAACCATGAAAAGAAACGAAAAGAAACAAATAAATAAAGAAATAAACATTAACTGAATATATATTTATATTAATTACATAGACATATTAATAGTATAAATAAAACATTATTTGACTTTACATTTGTTCTACACTGTTTTCACATTTTATACTATACAATGAAAGATTTTACACTTTTTTTACTTCTAAAAATGGAAATATAAAGCAAGAAAAATATTACGACCAACTATCTGTTGCAAACATTGCGGGATGAGTTATCCATGTGAAGTTTGTACTGAGTATGAATTTGTCCAGCTACCATTAATATGCTGTTTGCTTCCAAATAAATGACTTCTAAACCGACGTTAGGTGACGCCAATGCAAGCAAACTTACTTTTAATGTTCAGTTCATGCCCCTGAGACCATGACATCTGGATAGTATAAATATCAGCATTTCACGAGAGTCAGACAAACTCTGACATAAGCTTGAAAGAAGTGAAGTTGAGAAGTCTGCAAGAAGCTTTTGACAGTAAGCTGAGCTGTCAGTGCTCTTTTGCTTCAGCAAACCTTGCAACCGCTGAATGTTCTCACAACATCTGACCTTTTCTGTATTGATGTCATTGGGACAGCAGTAGAGGAACTGAGATTCCTCCCCTAGCCTCAGTAGCAATAAAAGATTTGAACAATTGCCCACAACAATGTAATGAAGCTTGTTCAAAAATAAGTTGATACTGTTTGTTATTGTCACGTAAAAATGACGTTTAGTTGTTTTGCTTCAAGACTCAAATTTAACAATGTACATCAAGTGCCAACCCAACACAGATTGAGACACAAAAGTAAACAGAAACTACAGCTGCACAATGTCTTTATAGTTTGACTGTTGAAATTTGACTATAGCCTATAATTTAATACACAAACAAAGCGAGTTAATGTACTCTGCATTTGTGCACCAGTTTGAGATCCTAAAAAGAACAATTTTCCCATAATCCCATTTCCATGACTTATCTGTGCTCTCTACACATTCTAAGGCAATGTAGTTTCATATATATGACCTTGGACCACACAATATGTGTAAATATGTGTTTTTAGAAATTCTGAATAAATCAGCTTTCCATTTATATATAATTTCTCAGGACAATTGGCTCAGATACAATCATTTGAATATCTGGAATCTGAGGGTGCAAAGAAATATGAGTAAACCACCTTTAAAGTTGCCCAAATTAAGTTCTTAGCAGGCCCGGATTGGCTAATCGGGAGGACCAGGAGAATTCCAGGTGGGCACTTTCTATTTATTTATTTTTTACCATAGCCTCACTCTTTTTATTCATTATTTTTCCGCAGCTCCACTCTTTTTTATTTGTTTTCTCGCAGCCCAATGAGCAGAATGCAGCCTGAAGGTTAATGATGACATAATAATCATTCAACTCCCCGACAGCGACACCTTGCTCAACAGCAAAATCAGTTAAGAGATACGCGAGATATGAAAAATGGATAATAAAAAGCGCAAAGGTGGCGCTGAAAAGGCCAGAATAATAAAAAAAAAGCTCTAGAAACTAACGCGGTCAAATGTAATAAGCCGAGTACATTTTTCGTTAAAAACCAGCGGCAACGATAGTACAACAAAACATGAAGACGATAAAACGGCCGTTAGGTTAACGTTAAGCTAGTTAGGAGCAGTGCAAAACAATTTCTGCAAACCACCGTTCATGTTTATGTATCAAACTTTTTCTTGTACTGTTGCATCTCAGTGGGACAGACTAAAGATGTCCCCTCTGGAGGGTTACATTGTCAGGACAGCTAGTGAAATGCCACAAGAAGTGATGTTGATCCTTCAGGCGTTTATTAATGTTTTAGGGTTCTTATTTTTGTTTAAGGACTGTATATCTGTGAACAATTTTGCACAGAATATATATTCAGATATTGCAGAAAAGGACATTGTAATGTTTCAAAGAATAGTATTGGAGATTTACCCTGAAATGTTCTCTTATTTATGAAAAATATTTAAAGTTATAAAGCAGCTGTTTCCTTGAAAAAGACATTATAGTGACATTAGCAAGTTTAATACATTTTATTTTAATCTTTATTTTATACATATAGCTTAATATATATTTGTATTTATTATTATCATTTTTTTCATTTCAAGGTTTGGATAAAATAAAGAAAATAAATTCTAAACATTACACGTTAAACATTACATTGTGTTAACTGTTCAAATAAATTTTCACTGCGAAGCAACACTTAGGCAACTGTATTTGCACCGAATTGGAAATTATATTATTTATATATAGTCAGTTGTGAACTCAAGTGGGCCGGTCTAAGGCTTGGAACTCCAGGGCTAAAAAGCAGTACCACTCCGGCCCTGAGCAGTAGTATTTGTCATTTACTGTAAATGTCACTCACTTGAGCAAAATGTCTCTGGACATGAGAATCGCACTTTATAATCAGCACAAACACCTCCTGTCTGGCCTGCATTCACACAAGCAAACCCAGAGGCTGAATTATACCTTCACAAACAAGAGAGGGGAGGGAAAGAGTTCATTTTTAGTTTCTCTAAAAAATGCTATTAGAAGCATATGAGCCCTGTAAAGCAATGTAATAGATTTGATGGACTCACACTGCAAAGATGTTTCCAGTTGTATGTGCTGCCACACCAGAAGTGGTCTGAGCCTCTATTCCGACTGGATTAGTACATATTTCTCCGGGATACATACTGAGAAGGTCAGACAAGAGTTCAGAGTCGCTTCCATTTGTTTTAGGGTCGTCGGAATCAAACCACCTGGTTACACACGCTGATTAATACAGCACAGAAAAAAAAAGTTATAATAAACAAATTAATTTCATACAACACAGGGAAGCTGAATACTTTGAATTTTGATACATACTTCCGTTGCAAAAACTTAATGGACATGTGAAGCGGACCATGTAGTCTTCACAGACCCCATTTTTACACTCAAAGCCCTGTAACGGGTCATATCTTAAAAAAAAGAGGAAAAAAAGAAAATATAGTATATATATATTTATATATATATATATTCACTGTATTTATAATATAAGCAGTTTTTTGAACAGGTGTTCCTTATGATCCAGAACAAGCAATGATATAAGACATATAGAGAATAAATGATACCATACTTTATAAAATTGTTTCCAGGTGGCAGTGCGGGGGTCCCACTAATTGTTGTGACCTCTATGGCGATTGGCTGAGCGCAGACCTGTAGTGGGTATCTTATCAGGAGTAATGACAGCGTCTCATAGTCTCCTTCTCCACTGGGATTATCTCGGTCAAACCAAGGTGTCCTACATTCTAATAGAGGAAAACCAACTGGGTAAAATTGTATCGTATTCCTTTATATAATTATATGAAGTTGAACAAGCAATTTAGACAATTTAATGATTTGTTAACTGCTAATCATTTGATAACATACTGGATCTGTTTTCGTTCGCAAATGTCACTCACTTGAACACCAATCATCTGGGCAGGTAAAGCGCACTTTATAATCAGCACAAAATCCTGGTTTTTTAGATGTGCAATAAAACCCAGATGCTGAAATAGATCTTTGGAAAGTACAAAATAATTTTGGAACAGCACTAAAAAAAAATTAGTTTTTATACTCAATATTACAACTTAATAGACTTACAGATGAATGTAATTTCCAGTTTGATACTCTGGCTGACCAGAGATGGTCTGAGCCTGAATTCCGATTGGATTAGGACATATTTGTCCATGGTAATTATTTTGCAGGTTCGTCAAGAGTTCGAAATCGCCTCCTTTTGAAGGGTCGTCAGAATCAAACCATCTTGTTACACATTCTGAGGAATACCATACAGAGAAAATTGTTAGGTCAAATATCAAAGCAAACAAAAAACTAAAAATCATAACAGTAATAAAGGAGATCAAACAAATATACATACTTGGTTGGCAAAAACTCCTTGGACATGTGAAACGGACCTTGTAGTCCTTACACCACCAATTCCACCACCACCATCCATGTAGTGGTTGATTCACACAAGCAAAGCCCAGTTTCGGATCATATCTGCAAAAAAGCAACCTCTTATAAAAAAAAAAAAATGTACAACTGTGCAGCACTGTTTGTGTGGGACTTACTGCACATTTCGCCACAGTTTTAAAGAGAAATGTCCACTGAGTGATGCTAAAACACAGGTACATTTTTATTATGTTGATTTTGCTACGGTTCAGAATTTTGTGGACTGCTGCTCTATCATGATGGATATATGCCCTACACCAAATCCAACCCTAAACCTTCTCCAAAGTGACAAAATGGCATTTGTTTAAACCACTGTGTCATTTTTAACTTCCTTTTACACAGACTTGAACTGTTTTGTCGAACCGTTGTTACACAGGATTCAATCCAGCCCTCTTGGCCTTTCAAGTACATCTCTGTACTCTGTGTGCTACTGAATGATGTTTATGAAAACCCATAGATTGTGTACGAAAATTAGGCTTTATTAATTGAAACTCTGTGCACTTATGTGAAAAGGTATAAGGTGTCTGAGGTTCACTGCCTCTAGTGTTTACTTTGTTTGCAAACTGCAGTGATATGTACTTGTTGATACCTATTTTGTGTCTCGATAAAAAGTGCACAAAGGTAGGTTTATGCCATAAGACCAGGTATAGCAACCCAACATGGAAAAAAAAAAAACATCTTCTAACATTATTTGTGTGAATATAAATGTGTTAACTGAAAGTGATCCCCAACAAGTGTACTGTGCATAGAATTATTGCAAACATGCAAAAATTTTAAGTTTAAAATGAAAGATATGAAAGTGGTAGTCGTACATTGGAAAATGTCCATTTGGTGTTACAGGGATCCCACTAGTGGTTGCGACCTCAATAGCAATGGGCTGAATGCAGGCCTGTAGAGGGTATGCCAACAGGATTGATGACAGAGTCTCCCAGTCTCCGTCTTTATCTGGATTATCTTTGTCGAACCAGCGTGTCCTACATGCTAACAGAGGAAAATCAACTTAATTAATTTCATCATCTTCCCCAAAACCTACAAAATATCAGCACGTTGATTTCTGTTATAGAAAGGAAAAATTTAAAATATTTCTGACAGATTCCAAGTCTTAAATCTGAATTATTTTAGAGCTCTGATATTATTTTGCATGGTATTTTTGCAAACATTTCAATATTCTAAACTGGTGTGCTTAAATTCTGCTAAATTGAAGCAACTAATTTTGTACTTAATGGAGTTTAATTCTGCGCATGTGGTGCTAAAGTCTAACTTTAAGAAGTGTATTTGTGACCATTGACTAAAAACAGATAACTCTATTTTTAAGAAATTTCAAAAATCATGTTTTTTTCATTGCGTAATCGAATTAATTTCAAACAAACTGCAGTTTGTTTATTTTGATTATCACAAAAAACAACAACAAAAAATACAGCTAAAAAACACAATAAAACCCAATTAAAAAACATGATAACAATGAAAAAACATTATTTAAAAAACTGAGTTATCTGTTTAGAGTTATGTTATTAAATATGCTATAATAACAGATTGTAACTATATTCAGTTTGAAATATATATTATTTTATTTACAAGGGAACACACTGGCTTTCCTTTTGTGTGCAAATGTCACTCACCCGAACACCATTCATCTGGGCAGGTGAAGCGCACCTTATACCTTCAGAAAAGAGTAAATAATTTAAGACCATGATAAAAAACAAAAAAACTCTTTAACACAATATCTTTGTTTCTTTACATAATCAGTATTACAACTCTATAGACTCACAGTTCAATGCTATTGTGAGTTTGATCCACAGGATCACCTGAGACAGTCTGAACTTCTAATGAGATTGGGTTTTGACACATTTCTTCAGGGTAATTATTGAGAATGGTAAAGCTAAATTCAAAATCGCCTCCATTTGTATCAGGGCCGTCAGAATCAAACCAGTTTGTTACACACTCTGATAAATAAAATATAGAGAAAACTGTTACGACAACAACAACAAACAAAAAAGTATAGCAAAATATGAAAGTAGAAGAAATAATATACATACTTGGTTGGCAAAAACTCTTTGGACATGTGAAACGGACCTTGTAGTCCTCGCACCACCACTTTGACCACCACCATTCAATTAGTGTTGGATTCTTACAAATAAAGCCCTGAGCTGGATCATATCTGCAGATAAAGAATATATCTTCTAACATTATTTACATTACAAAAAAGCAACTTATAATATTTATTGGAAGGAAGTTGTTTGTCTTACATTGGAAAACGTGCATCCGGCATTACAGAGACCCCACTAAGGGTTGCAACCTCTATAGCGATGGGCTGAATGCAAACCTGTAGTGGGTATGCAAACAGGATTGATGACAGTGTCTCAGAGTCTCCTGCTCTACTTGGATTACCTTGATCAAACCATGGTGTCCTACATGCTAACAGAGGAAAATCAACTTACTAAATATCATAATTCACTCCAATAGAAGACATCATTAATTTGATTTCTGTTATGCAAACGAAAATCTGAAGTAGCTTAGAGCTTTGATATTATTTAACACATCATACCTACGATTGTCAATTTAATATTGTTATTTAGTTTTTATTTTTGTGTGTACATGACACTTACTTGAACACCATTCCTCTGGGCAGGTGAAGCGCACCTTATAATCACGACAAAAATATCCTGTTCGGTTTGAAATTATGCACTCTGACCCAGAAGCTACCATTTCTAGATTATATATCCTGAAAAATACAAACAAACAGAAAAACCTTTACATATGATTCATTGTGCAAGATCATTTTTGTTATGTGTCTCAAAATAATACTTGAAACCATTAATTTCGATACACTCACTCTTGAAAGGTTTGATTAAGTAGTATCTCGAAGGCTGGCTCAACATCTATATCAATTGGATTTGGACATATTTGTCCAGGATATAAATTGACAAGGTGAGCCAAGATCTCACTGTCTCCATTTCGATCAGTGGGGTTAAGGTTAAACCACTGAGTTATACAAACTACAAATACACACAAACACACACACACACACACAGACACAAAGACAGGTTTTAAGAGTGAGAGCCTTTGTGTCATTACTTGAAATATTTGAAAGTTTTTTGATTATTATTATAAAGAAAATGAGACATACTCTGAGTGGAAGTTGGGATAAGTGTATCTACAAGAAATGACAGACAAGGGGTGTTAGCATATTTGTCCCCAAATAAAAATTAAATAAAAACTTCAATAATTTAAACAGAAGCTTATTTTTTTCATCAGACTTACTCGTAACAATAACCACCCAAGTAACAAATCCCTTTTCAAGAAAAATTACATTAGTAAACACTTTAATTAGCAACACACACACAAACACATTATATATATATATATATATATATATATATATATTAATAAAATTAGACCAGCATGAACAAAATACAAAATAAATTACATACCTTGCTGTTCATTCTTGTGGCTTTTTAATAGTGTCTAATAGAAGACATTAAAAGTCCCCAGCCCCCCCAAAAATATTAATCATTATAGTGACTTTAAAGTTTATTGGCAAAAAACTTTCTTAAGTCACATAAATATTTCAATTTCTTTTAAATCAGTCATGGAATACACTTAGAAGGTGATGCAATTGTAAAAAAAAAAAAAAATTGTATATATATATATATATATACAGTATATACTGTAAAAACTTACCCAGTCTTACTTTATGAATGTACTATTGAGAATATCTTCACCACTATTTAACCATCAATGCACGAGCAGAGTTAGTATTGGTAGACCACCACCATCATCATCATCATTATCTCTCTGTGCCGAAATTCTTACGCTTTTTAAGATGGTGGGCTCCTCCCAGACCATCCTCCAGCAGCATCTCTGTTGTCAGTTTGACCTCATTCCTGACCTCCCTTCATTCACCTCCTGCACTCCACCCATCTCTGCTTTACATATCCATATACTTGCAAGAATGGTCTTTCTGGAAATCTTGCCCAAGACTTTATATTTTGTTCGTTACTTTAGTTATTTCCTAAAAAAGAAACAGGGAAGGTGAGATTTTTGAATGTGATATTTGATCATGTTTTATGCATTATGAAAAACAAACACAATAAACAGTGATTGTAACATTTTACAATATACATTACAGGCAAAGGCACACACAGAGACACAGGTCACAAGGGGGGCTACATATGATTTATTTAACCCCCCATGCAGTCAGCGGTCACAAAGGAAAGGAGATATGGGTTGATTTTATGTCATGAGTCATGTTATTTTCTACTGTAATTTAATGACCTTTAACAACCTAAAATATGATCAGTGTGTTTGTTATTTCCCATATTCCCATTCTACAGTATACAGCATATAGGCAACGTTAAGCACACAAGCCATCATTTGCACATGGACAACATGAGTGGCATTATTAATATTAAATATATGTTATTTAGTTTGTTTTAAAAGTTGTTTTAACAATGCATTACATTCACATGCTATTGCAGTGGCAATAATACTGCTAAAGTGATTAGCAAGTGAGTGAAATTTAAATGAGTAAGTGAAATGGAGTGCAGTAAGTGATTACAGGTCACACATTTTGATAATTAGAGCTTACAGTTCATAAAAATAAAAAATGCAGTATCTCAAAATATTAGAGTATTTCCATTTGAGTTTTATTAAATGGCCATCCCTACACTATAAATTCTTCTTATCTCTTCTTCTTTTGAAACCACTATAATGGGTTGCTGTTCACAGAGTGCTGTATCAAAGCATAGTAAATGCAAAGTTGACTGAAAGGAAAAATTGGATGCACAGGCAACAGACGATTCAAGACTGCCCTCATTGCGCGTGGTGATTTCCCCCTGGACACGGTCAATATGGCGGCTCGCCTCACTGACGAGTGGTCTTGATCTCTGCTGCACTGCCTTGTGCCTTTCTTCAGAAGTTGGAACGAAGGCTATGCCCTTCCACTTTAAAAGTCTTGTCACTGCTATCACAGGTGTATCGTGATGCAGTCGATTTGCTTTCCCTAGGAAGACACTGCCAGATCATCAGGTTTCTTAAAGCCTCTCTGTCAGGGAGGTTCCCTTGAGCGCAAAACTCATTTGAGCTGAATTTTGTCTCTAAAGGACTTTGCTCCTGGTTAACGATTCAGTCAGAGATTCGTGCTTTGGGTTGGTCTATCTACTCTCATGTGATCCTGAGACCCAGACCTGGTTATGTGCCCCGAAGTTCCCACACCGCCCTTCTGGGGCCAGGTGGTGAACTTGGCTTCTACTACTTTGCCTTCGGAGAAGGCGCTTCTGGCTCAAGGTGAGCCGTGCCCCCTAGGGGTGAAAGCCCACTCCACCGGAGTGTCGCCTCCTCCATCAGACATCTGCTGTGCTGTGGGGTTGGGCAACATCTAATATAATTCCTTGCTAATAATAATTACTCGTCAAAAACACATATAATTATATGTAAAGCACAGAAAGAGTCATGGAAAATTGAAAGGAAAACGATCAAGTCCTTTGTCATATAAAAGTGGAGGAATAAAACACACAAGGTCAAATAGACCTGGCTGTGACCCCTGTATGGCCCATATGGGTGAACATTTTCAATAGAGCTCCAAGTCACAAAATTCCCACATTTTCTTCCCTGTTAAACTACCACTCTTGTAAGACAAGAATGTTTATTACTCAATAAACATTTATCATACAAAATTTTAGTGGTTCTTAAACTAAATTACATTTTTTCTGTAACTTTCCATAGGTGAATTTGAATAATGATTCTAATTCTTCTAATTAATTAGTAAACACAGACACACACACACAGACACACACACACAGACACATTAGTACTTTTTTGCACTTTTTGCAAATCAGAGTTTATTGTTATTATTATTACTATTATTATTATTCTGTTTACATTTTGTACTATTTTGCAATTTCTTTTAAGGAATATTTTTGTTACTTTTACTTTTTTTGTTACTTTTTTATATATATATTTTTTTTATAGACTATTTATTTTGTTTCCTTTGTTATTTGCACAAAGTAGGAGCGGTTCAGGATATATTTCACTGCGTGTTGTACCTGTATAACTATGCATGTGACAAATAAAAGAATCTTGAATCTTGAAACAAACACACACACATGTTGGTTTTTGTGATTTATTTACTCTCCATAGGTGTACTGTACAGACTGTATGTGGTATTGTCCTACACTGACCCTACACCTAACCCTACCCCTTACAGGAAACTGTGTGTATTGTTAGATTTTCCAAAAAAAACACCATTTAGTATGTTTTTAAGCCTTTTGAATTACAGGGACACTGAAAATGTCCTCATAAAACACCTACATATTGTAATACCTATGTCATACACATGTCATTATACAAATTGGTGTCCTCATAGACCACATAAATCCGCCCATACATACATACATGCATATATACACAAATTAGACTATTAAATATATTTAAAGCAGCATCTAAATAATCACAGAAGGTAAATTTACTGGTAAATCTAGGCATTATATGAGTGATTACATTTGTAAAAATCACTAAGAATTGTACGAAACCAGGTAGAAAATGAGAATACTACACTAACGATTCAGAATAGTCAACACTTTTTCACTACAACTACAACTTTTCCCCCAATAGAGTTCTAATAAGCTGCTTATTAATATGTAGTGTGGCAGTTGTTAAGTGTATGTATTGGGTGGCATTAGGAATGTGGAATAAGGCATTAATATGTGCTTAATTAGCACTAAAAATGGCTAATATTCTGCTAATAAGCAACTAATAGGTATAACCTTAAACCTTTATTTGTTACACACCACTGCATATAAAATAGTCATTTTAAAAGAAGGACAAATGAGCACACACGTGCAGACAGACATTGTATTTCAAAACCGAACTGTCCGACCTAAAACTAGACAGATGGCCACCCTAAATATAACCTCACACTTTATCTTTAGGTTAGACTTTCAGCAGGAATAGCAGGCACACTTCTCACATTGCCCAGATGAAAGCGTTTCCTTAGCATGTAAATTGTTAATGTGAGGCTGATTATACAACTTGTGTACAACAGACAAATAGAAACAAGCAGAAATCCTGGCTTTGTTACATAGATGTAGAGCAGAATGACATGCTCTGGGAGTCTGGGACACCTGCGCTTCCAATGTGTCTCTATTTCTTTGTCTTATTCATTTACATCTGACTGAATTGTGAGGATGAATTTGTAGTCCACGAGTACGTAATTCTCCTTCCATAGGGAAATCACTGAAAGAGCATACAAAACCAAATAGCACAATTACATTCTTTACAGACGCAGGAAGAAAACTAATTGGAATCTGACTGCGGAAGAGAAAAGGCGTGAATGATCGGTAAACTCATTTAAAGACTAAATAATAGGCTGTCAAAGATTTAACAAATACTGTCAAAGGTTGCATTGCTAGAAATGGGCTAATAAAGCATGTTTAGGTGTGCGCTTCAGGTTGGACAGCTTATGAAACATTTTCATTCATAAACTGTTAATGCCCTGCGTTTTTCTTTCCTTTTTTACATATAATGTCATGTTTATGTATGGAGTTATTCATTGGAAAGAAAATGAAAAACTTTGGTGCGTGCGAAGTGGTTTATATTTCATGAGATCTTTAAAAGCAACATGAAACAGCATTCACAATGCATTTTGTGTTTATGCGAAACACAAAACTCAGTGCAAAATAGCTCAGGAAGCGAGGATGAAAAAGATATAATGTTTGGCTATGCATATTATTAGCTAATATTATTCTAATAGCTGAAGCATTTCAAATGCAAGGGGAGTTATTACATTTTAATGCATTTTTTCTTTGCAGTACAAGACCAGGGGTATTTTTGATTTCATTAATTCCTTTCTGTGAATTAGTACATTTAAAAAAAATAAATAAAAATCCCGTTTCCTCCCTGATTTAAGACTTCCTTCAACAGTAGAATCAGTAAAACTCTTTCTATCTTTCACACACACACACACACACACACACACACACACGCATGCAGACTTGTGCCCATACTTCGAGACACCCTCTCAAACTCACGTGAAACACTGCTGTTGTGCTACTGTCATGTCTCATGTCACATTTTAAAGAGCGGCGTAAAGCATTTTTGTATCGTCCCTGATGTTCCTGTCACCAAAAACTCTTTGTGTAAACCTGTCACCAACAACAGGCAGCAGTGATTTGTTTACTTCCTTCAAATCAAATTGAAAAGCATGCCAAGCCAAAACTACAAAACAGGCCATTTTTTTGTATTATTATTTTTTTCCCACAGCTGAAAATGGCTGGCACTGCTTCTGCCCCGGAAAAGACTCTGCTCGTCTGCATCAGTCAGTTTCAGACGGCAAAAACACCTGCATTTTAAACTTTAACTACAAGTTCCAAGGGTTCAATATGTCCAAATTGCCAAAGAAATGGTGCATCAAGTCCGCTGAGCTTATCGTTTGTGACTGTAATGAAAAAGGACTACATCGGAACATTCAATCTTGCCTTCGGCATTGTGCATGTTACTGCAGCTAAACACTTCTGCGTCAAATAGAGCAGAAACAGGTGATGAGGAAAGAGAGGGACGATGCCGTTCACACGAACTGTGTAATACTGAAGCGCTTGTGTTCAGACACGGACCAATGACTTTTCTCCCTGGCTCATTTAATGCAGCTATATCAAAAAAAGGAAAGACAAATAAATAAATTTAAAAACAATGTCAAAAGCGTGGTTGTCAAGGAAACATTAGCAATAATGAGTCACAAATTCACAATTGTGTAGGCCTCCGGTACAATCGTTAATTAGTGCACTAGGAAGTCTCCTCTACATGAAAACAACACAAAAAACAAGTTTAGTAACTGCCTTAAGCTTGGCCTTTCTAAATGGAGCTGTACCGTAAACCATCCATCTTGAAACGTCAAAGTGCACTCACAGTTTTATACTTAAACTGCATTTTAAATGCCACAGACTACCTCAGAGGTATAATATTTTCCTTAAAGGCACAGTGCAAAAATCACACACCTCAGCGGAAAAAAAGAAATGCCTTGCAAAATAAAGCCAACTTGAAAGTGGAGGGAAAACGACAAAACAACTTCAGCAATCAAGAGCTTTAAGCAATAGTAAATAAAATATACTTAAATGGAGAAGATTTGGGGCAAGGCTTTTTATCCCATTTTCCCTGGTAACTGACAAACTGTGACTTCTTGAAATTTATATTTAGGTGTAAGACAAAAATGTGCACACTACAGATTCATGGTCTGTTAATAGACTGATATTCATCATGACTACTAAAACAGAGAAAAAAATACTACATTGTTTTTACTATATATGAAAATAAATTCATTGTTAAAAAAATAGCTATCAGCTTTTTTAGCTGAAACTTGTCTTTGTTTGGATTGAACGCAATACTTTTGTACTGAGAAATCTGCTTAATAAAAACAGTCTAGATCTAGAACCATGTAACTTTAATGTTCACGGCATGTTGTAAAGATTTCAATTTAGTTATATAGACGTGGTTATTACTGCAGGCTAGTAATATCATTAATATATAGCATATTGTTACTATAACAAATATCCCAAACCACATGTCATGATAAAAATACTTTATCATAAAAAAAGACACTAAATTGCTGCTGAAACTGCTAAACTCAATTCAGACAGGATCCAAAATACAATTCATTATTGCGAAGGAAAAATGTACAATAAGTGCACATATCATCTTAACATACCAAAATGTTACATAGGCATTCAGTGCATCACACATGATGTTTCGGTCTCAGTACTTCATGTTTTAGATTAATTACATACGAGAAGGACCGAGTCTCTCTAAAGCACAATCCTGCTGTCATCAAAATGGAAAGAGGTTGTTTTTTTTAATTTTTTTTCTCTCTCACGCAAACAATATCAACAGAAAGCTATTTAACCAACATTTAGGGGTCTCTTATCCTCCGCCAACTCAAGTCAAATGACTCTCGGCATCTTAAATGTATCTGTTTTTTATATATATTTATTTTTAACAAGAAAAGATAAGACTTTGGAAACATGAACCATATACTAAAGAGCAAAACTTAGTGTTCAACAGCTTTAGTAGTTTAAAAATCTACAAGACACTTCATTTGCCAAACTGTCTGTAAGAGCATTCAGGGCCTTTTATTTGAGAAGCAACTTTAACGATCAACACAACATGATAACACTTCTGTAAACAGAAAAAAAAGCAGAAAGAAAAGAGAGCAAATTAAATTGGATTTTAATACCTTGACCTCAACAGGATTGCACAATAAAAATTAATAACCAATATACAGATTTCTCATGACTGATATAAAATTTTATTTATTTTTATCTCTCATGGTACATTCTATTTGAAACAATCATTAACTTAATATTTTCAAATAAAGACTGAATGAAATTAAGCCTTTTCCTTTAAAAAATTAAGCTCTCTCTTTCTGTAATACTAATTTGAACAGAAAACAAAATAAAGATTTCAAGCTAATATGATTGAGCGTAATAATATTGCACATGAAAAGTGATATGATCCTGACCAGCCTTTTCATAAGGCGAGTTAAGTCTCACAGTTGTGTCGAAAGAACACAATCCTCTCCACAAGTCCAGTAAATTACAGCCTATTAGTAATTCATTCCCACAATGCGTTTGCACCATCCAGAATCATATCACGTTAATGCACACTTATTTGGTTGCATATTGTTAATAAGAAACCTTTTACAAGTTGCTCTGGGATATAAGATTAAGCAAACTGTTAGACGTGATACGCTAAGAGGCCTCACCTCGTGCAACGTGACAGTGAAAATGACATCACCGTCATCTGTATGCCTCTGTCGGTCAGCCACCAGCAGAATTCAGAACGTAACTCAGGTCAGAACAGAATTTTAGATTCAGAGCTCGAACTAAGAGAGCTCGTCTGTATCACTTAGAGCATTCAAAATGTCCCTTGAAATTGTTAAATAGTACCAATAGTCTTTAAATAATTCTGCATAGAAAAATAAATTAAATATGAAGTTAAACTACGAATTGACAAGTGACAGTGATCATCAATGTTTTTTTTTTTTTTGTCTTTTTTTGGGGGATTTTCCATATTTTTCTTGAATCCACTATATATATATATTTATATATATATATATATATATATACTTTTTTTTTTCTTGATGAGACTGTTGAATTTAATTGTCGACTGTTGTAATTTACACAACTGCCCCACAAATACAAATAATGTTGACTTACAAAATAAATCCAGATACGCTTACATGGCAAGCAGCTGTTTAGTTTCTCTTGAGTTCATGAATGTCCTGTCATGTGCCATAACCAAACACTTCGAGAAGAATCACATTTCAGTAGAACAATATCAAATGGCTCTTTACAGGTAATTGGAAAAATCCAAAATGTACGGATGATGGCTGCCAGTACCTTCAGATATAATCAAATCCAAGAGTTTCAAGTCCCCAAAAGTGGCAAAATATAATCCAAGAGAGAGGGGAGTCTGGGGTATTCCACCACTTTCAAGCATGTGCCAACTTCCATTTCTTCCACTCCATTTGATTTTGTCATCCCAAGATGCCTAAAAATACTTCCAACCAAACACAATGAAGATGGTCAATATGAAGTACACTCAACACTGTTTCATGACCCAAATCATTTGGTAAAAACAAAGTTCAGTGGAATTTGAATGATGGAATTCATATCAATAGCAGCAAACTACAACTGTTTGTTTATTATTATCTTGTTTTTTTGTTTTTTTTGATACTGACTGATGTGATTCTTAACTCTTAATGGCATCACAAACATAAAATGGTATGTAATTTTAACACAGCCACCGATTCTAAGGGAGTTACGTGTTGTATAATGAAACGAGTCCGGTATTCCATTGGTCATTAAGATTTGTCTTAAGGCACTTTTGTCATTACGGGACAGGTGAAGATGATGCTCTAGAATTTACTGAGGGCTGTCTGTTCCTCTAGTACTTGAAGGTAGTCTGGGGTCCCCATTTTTGCCTTTAGTTCATAATAATCACCTTTACGCTGCTCAATCACTATCTTACTGTGGTTGCCCCCTATCAATGATTTTTTCATTTTTTTGTCATGTGGTTTCTCGGGGTAACGGATCTCAAAGCCACTCACCCCTATACTGTTGAAATCCTTTTTGCTCTCCAAGTAGTTGTGGAGGAACATGTCTCGTCCCGGTAAGAACTCATCCAGCTCATCAATGGTGCTTAATCTCTTCCTGGGGTCCAGGGATAGAGAGTCCTTGTCTTTGTCGGCGCTGTTGCGCAACATCATTTTCTGTCTCTCCGAGTCTGTGAATTTGTAGCCTGACTCCGAGTCTCTAATTCCACACGTATGAGCTTTGCTCATGTGCTCGATGGTCTGTGGAATGAAGGTCTCTCCTCCCAGGTCGTCCTTCTTGTTAGATTTGTGATTGTGCCTCCGGATCTGAAGAGGCATGGAGCCGCACTCCTGGTTGCCGAGTCCCTCCTGTCTTCCCGCTGGCTTTTTGTTCCGTCTCAGCACAAAGACCAGCAGGCAGAAGGCCACAAAGACAGTGAGGATCAGAACTACCAGTATGCTCAATATCATAATAGACAAGGGCACAGGGCCGCTGGGGGGGGCCTTGCCGACTCCGGCGGGTGACAGTGATGTGAGGACAGGGGTAGCGCTGGTCAGGATGAAAGGAGGCCTGGCTATGAGCTTTGGGCACATGATCTCATTTTTCAGCTCTCTCAGCTCAATGTTGGAGAACTGCACTGGAGACGCACACTTGACCCCCTTGGCAGCGACCCCTTCATTCAGCTTCTCGAGCCAGAGTTTCAAAGCCACTAAATCGCAGGAGCATTCCCAGGGGTTGCCATCCAGGTCTATCTGAGTGAGAGACTTGAGCTGGTCTAGGACGCCACTCACAGGCAGAGTCATGAAGTGGTTGTTCTTCAGATTCAGCCTGGCAAGAGAAACGCCGGCAAAGATGTACGCAGGCAGACTTCTGAGCACATTGTTATTCAGGTACAAGAGCTGCAAATTTGGCATGGAGTCAAATGTCCCTGCTAACACCTCCTTTATGGCATTGTACTCCAAATAGAGATACTGGAGGTTACTTAGCCCAAGAAACATTTCAGGGTGCAGCTGCTCCAGCTGATTTCCATTTAGGTACAGCCTACGGAGGTTGGTGAGATTTGAGAACACACCTTTCTGCACGGTGGATATTTGATTGCTGCCCAAATGTAATAAATCTAAACCCTCAAAGCCCTGGAAGTCAGTGGGACTGATATCTCGGATGTAATTACCACTAAGGTGCAATTTCTTGCCATTTGGCGGTTTGGGTACAAGGTCTGCTAGACTTTGAATGTTTCTTTCTTGACAGCTGACACTAATGCCAAAGTCAGAAGGGTGAGCTTTGCATGTGCAGGGCTGGGGGCAGGAGAGGGGAGGGATTCGAGTTTGATAGGACACAATTTGGCCATTTTTGCCAGCTGGGTTGCCAGCGACAATCCCATTGCCATATATTTTGGAGGGATTGGTCGTTTTGGGTGCTTTGGTCACTAAAGGTGCAATGGTTGAAGGTGCCACGTTGGACATGGTTAGCCCACCCTCAGGCTGAGAGGGGGGCATCCGTACATCAAAGTCACTGCCAGTCCCCATGGGGCACAGCTCCTGCTTATTAGTTTCCTTTAAGAGTCGGCCGTACAGGTCACTAGGGGTCTCGCAAATAGCCTCTCCGATGAAAATGTTATAGGGCATATTCTCCAACCAGGCTTTCAAAGGTAACAAATCACAAGTGCAATTCCACGGGTTGTCATCCAACTGCAATTCCACTATCCGCCCAATGTGCTCCAGAACTCCGAGATAGGGAAGCTTCTGTATCCTGTTCCCCCTTATGTCCAAGTGAGTAAGGGAGGCGAATCGGAAAATGTTCTCAGGTAGGCTTTGAATCAGATTGTCATTTAAAATGAGAACCTTCAGTTTGTGTAATTTGTTGAAGGCTCCTTTCTCAATGAACTTGATTAAATTGTAGTCAGCCTGGAGGTATTCCAAGTTCTCGATTCCCCGGAAAGTGTCGGCGCGGAGCTCTTTTAACTCATTGTTATTTAAGTGCAACTGTTTCAATGCACTGAGCCCCACAAAGGCCCCTCCCTCGATGTTCTGGAGTTTGTTGTTCCCCAGCTGGAGTGAGACTGCGTGCGTGAAATTCACAAAAGAGTTGGGGTAAAGGATGTACAAAAGGTTGTTCTGGAAATTCAAATGGTAGAGGCTGGACACTGGCGGCTGCAGCTGTGTAGGTCTGTACACAGTTATTTTCTCACAGTTCACATAGAGGACGTTCTCGATGGACATGCAGGAGCAAGCGCTGCAGGTCTCAGCTCTGAGGTCCGAATCCGAGTCACAAAATGAACCCGATATGGAAAAGGCCAACAGAACAATCAGCAGCATTTTGCCTTTTACAAATCCCCCAGTAAACCATTTAGTAACCTTAGAGGGGGGAGAAACAAACAAACAATCAAAACACATGCCTGTTTCCTATTGAGTCACAAAGCTAATGCCAAGATCTTACAGCAGGGGTGTTTAAAAAGCCCTCTGCGCACACAAAGAACTTGGAAAAACCTGTTATGTGCCTCTTGGATCCAAACGTAATATTTGAGCCTACACTGAAATAAATCCATCTGTATTTATAAGCATTAAAAAAAATAAAATAAATACGAAAAGAAATAACATAAAAATATATATAGACTTATATAATATATAGAATTTTAATACACTGACGTAGTTTGTCTAACACCGCAATGAATGTATGCATCAGCGTATTTCTTGTGTTTCAGTGACTCGAAGAGGGGGGAAAAGTCTCTTTCCATCGCATACAGAAGACCGTATTATCACCTTCACAAAAACGTATTTTAAAACACGGTACAAAGAGATCATGCCCTTTAGATTATCAAGCTTTGCCAACAATTAACTGAGTGTATAAGAAGATAACAATTCAACACTCACCGGCAATGTTAATATCTCCTCCTTTTTCAGACAACACCGGACATTGGGAGCGCCAAGAGAGGGACTATTCCCATTCAGTCAGGTTCAGATTTCAGTCTCAGCCTCTCTCGTCAGGCTCCACTTGTACAAAACATATATTGTGTCATAAAATCCCAAGGTTACTGAGCTATTTTGAGGCATCTCAAACACGGCGCTGCGTATTTGCGCTGAAAAAATGAATTCGTTTCGAAACCAAAATAAAAATGGTGAAACAGCAAGTGGTGAATTTGGATGCAAAACAAGTCCAACATTCTTCCGTTGAATGAACTGAGCATCAGTTTAGACGCAATTTGAAAGGACAGTTCGCTCAACAGTTCCGGGGGAGGAAAAAAAAGCAGGAGAAGGGAGAAAAAACAGAACTGATACAGATCTTAATAAATTAATCGCAACAATCCATCGCGCGTCGCGGCTCAACCCGATTACCGAAAATCTGAAATCGACTCCAGTTGATTCCTGTCGTTTCTTGGGATTATGCAAGTTGCGAGATAAGAGGAAAAGAAACTATGTTCTCTGATGTCAGACCGACGAGGAAATTAATAATTCAGCCGAGTAAAATACGCTCGAAAAAGAGATGCCACCCTACACCACATCTTCAAAATAAGTATTGTTGGTGTAGTCCTCGTCCGAATAATGAGACCAGTCTTATAAACCAACTATTCCACCTCGTCTTTTTCTAAGTATGTTGGTTTTGTTGCTGCATTGAGCTTCCCACACGGTCAAGCGGGAGGAGAGAAAACGCAGAGATGCAGAGAGAGAGGGAGAGGGAGAGGGAGAGGGAGAGAGAAAGGCAGAGGGAGCGAGCGAGGGAAGCGCGCGAGAGGAGGGGGTTAACAGGGCGAAAATATTAAGGAACAAAATTCAACTTCAGATATCCCTTAAATACTCACTAGTGAGCATTATAACGCGCTCTGCTAGTGTCTTTCGTTGAAGGATCGCTGCAAATGGTGACGCGTAATCTTTAGTTGGATCTCGGCCAGTTCGTGGAAGCGTAACAGATTTCCTAACAGCAGCGCGCGGGGATACAGCGCGTATTTTTGTGTGTATTTAATTTTACTTCTTTAATCTATATTTTACAACAGTTCTATTATTCTCGCGCGCTCGTGCGTGCGTGTGTGCGTTTGAGAGACAGAGAGAGCGAGAGAATCGAGGGCGACTAGCAGGTCGAAAATATTGAAGAACAACATTTAACTTCAGATATCTCCAAAACACTCAATAGTGAGCATTATGGAGCACTCTTTCTCATGTGTCTTTCGTTAGGGGATCTCTGGAAAGGGTGACGCGTAATCTTTAGTTGGATCAAGGCCAGTTTGCACGCGCCCGGTTGCTTGGCAGCAGCAGGAGGATTTAACGCGTGGGATACTTTATATTCTTTATTTTTACAATTTTAAGATTGCGTTTAACCGCGTTCAGAAACTGCGTCAAAGTCACCCACAGTAGTTTGAGCTGTTTCACGCACAGCAATACATCTTTCTAGTTTGACAGTTCGCCAGGGATGGTGATTCATTCTTGATAGACAACAGGTGCGCCGTTTTAT
Organism: Enteromius thamalakanensis; assembly: GCA_032357475.1. Classification (NCBI taxonomy): domain Eukaryota; kingdom Metazoa; phylum Chordata; class Actinopteri; order Cypriniformes; family Cyprinidae; genus Enteromius; species Enteromius thamalakanensis. Next base: position 13,226,772 of record JAUCMT010000054.1, read on the forward strand.
CGACTTACGTCTTTTCAATAACATGAACATTGATTTGTGCTCATGCATGTGTTTAATTGCTCTAGTGCATGTTCCGCAACTGGAAGCAGTTATGATTAAACCTTTAGATGATGAATATGTAAAAGGAAAATAGCGGATGTTAGTGGACACAGATGAGGCATATCCGTGCCTGTCGTGTCCTGTGTGGATCTGCAATGTTGAACTAAGAGAAAAATAAGATCAAACACGGCGCCCTCATCTGGCAGAAATGAGTGAGATTTAACACATAAAATGGATTGCATTCCAAGCGTTTTATATGTATAGATTTGATTTATATTTAGTTCATAGTGCGCGTGATCTGATATAGGGGAGATGGGCCGGCTAGTAAACGGTGAGGTTGTCACATTGTCACAGAAACTGACTCCAGTCAAAAATCCTCTCGGATAAATTAGTTTTTCTCTCTCTACACTTGATCTGTTGATTTGTAGAATAGTATATATAACACAAGCAACAATCCAATATCATTGTTGATGATAGAGTATGTAAGAACACATTTATGATTAACTAAAATATTGAAACCAAACAGTTAAAAATTAGAACAAGCATATTTTAAATACATTTCAGATACATTGTATTTATTTATTTGTTTTAAAAAAAATTACACATTCCCGTTTTTTGACTCGTTTCTTGACACGTTTTTGAGCTTGTTATTTTCTATGCGCTGTTTTTAATGTTTAAATGTCCCTAAAAAGCCATTATGAACGCACATTTTCAGTGTCTATAAAAAAAACAAAATAGAAAAATAATAATAAATTGTTAGAACTAGCCCTGATCATGCTACTACAAAGAGCTTATAAAGTTAACTCACTGAGTGTGTGTATGTGTGTGTGTGTGTCACTTCACAACCAAATGTTTTAATATTCACATTGTTGAACACGCAACTAATTTTTAGTCTAATATAACATTCGGGAGTCTGTTGGATCAACGTGAAAGACATGTAGATATTTGTTAAGCTCTTAACAATAACGGTGATGGTTTGCACCTTCTAGTTTAGAAAATTATTGAAGCGTATTGCTTAAAGAGCTGGAAATCACAATAAATTCCCACTTCAACAAGAAGTAAAACAGCAAAGGGCCCCCAGGGGCTTCGCTCAGTTATAAGCTGGGCAGCATTGTCGCAGTTGTTCATATTTTGTACATTTCTGTTTATACCAAGGTATGGCATAAACACTTTCAGTCTGGGTGTTTAGTGTGAAGTGACAGCCTTTGCTCTGTGAATACGGGGGTTGTTCTGGTTTTTGTGTCTGCTTCTCTCAAGTTTCGTCTTTGATATGTTAAACAACTGCCTATTTTTAACTAGCAAGAAGAAAAAAATACCAATAGTGGTGGTGACAATAAAAACAGAAGTGTTGTTTGTTTTGTACACAGTTTTGTCACTTGGGTTGGTTGAAAATGACTTAATTTAATAATGTCGGAGAGAGAGAGATTTATTTATTTATTTTTTCACCATAAACTTCCTGCCCAACAAGAGCAAGAACCAACAATTATCATTTATTTATTTAAATGGTATACATTTTTCTTGCCTTATTTACTTCTAGAAAGAGTATTCATTTATATTTAGTCTGTATATGTTTATGTTCTTTGTTGTAAATAAAACTTAAACATGGTGGAAAAGAACATTGTATATCATTAGTGCATGTGACACTGTGGATGTCAACAACATAAAAAAAGAAGTTTGACAGAGTAATGGCTCAGTTTCAACTTTTCAAAAAAGTGTAGAAACGAGATGCAATTTATGTAAAGGGAACGTGGTAATGCATCTTTATTCCTCTGGCTGTTTTTACAATCCACATGCTAAAAAAAAAAAAAAAAAAAAAAAAAACAGTAGGTAAAGAAAAAAAAAGTGATGGCACAAGTCCAAAGCACCCACTCTTCTGTTTTGGCTTATGCTCTGTTTGTAGTGTCTTCTCCCAATAGGCAAAACAGAGAATGGCATCTTCGTTCCACATGTTTTACAGCTTTCGTTTAACCCTTGCTCCTCGCTCCCGTCAATCATACAGCAATCTAATAAAGTACATCCCTCCAGCTGGCAAACATGTTGATTGACAGGCAGTCTGTTGAAATAGGGTAATGAGATAGAAGAGATGACACTGTGGAACGTCGCCTGCAGTAGATGAGCGTGGCTCGGAGAATGTCTCCCGGGGATTACCGCCAAGAACTTTGGAGTCTAGTGGCAAAAATGGCTTTGAACTATCTGCCTATGTACACATGCGATGATTAAAGCTGTTTATCTTTCTTGTAGTCTGAAAGGGTACTAAGCCTTCAGGCATGGAAGACGTTCACCTTCATTAGGAAAATGGAATGTGTCTGATCAGGAAGAGTTTTTAGATATAAATAAAAATAATAAATTTGACAGTATTTTATAGGGGTTTACCAACCAAAAAAAGGAAACGAGAGAGAGACATAATCATGAATGAAAGACATTGATGGTTGTAGAAGTGTGCAGGCATCTTTGCATGGACTAGGAGGCAGCAGGGGATACTAATGTCCACTCCACAGTTGGCAACAACGGATCCGCTGTGTCTCATCTGTTCCAATTGAGTCTTGTGCCTCCTCAAATATCGCAAGGTTTCTATTAACCACAAAGATAGCAGTAGCAGTCACATTGTGACCTACTGGGCATGCATCCAAAAAAACAAAACACTGCGATTGTGTGTATTGTCCAACCGTGGTGCTTCAATATTGTAAAGCCTTGTGAATAGCTGAAAATAAGACATTATGAGATCATGTGATCTGTTTTGATACTTCACATTGTTTCAGTCATGAATGTATTGTAATTATCAAAAGTTCTCATTTCCTTTCTAAAACTGTGGTTTATTGGCACACTTATGGTAAATGGAAGACATATTTCATAATGCTTGTGTTTTTATTTAAAATATAACATGAGATATTTTTAGCATCACAAATTATTCTAATATGCTGATGTGCTCATAAAACATTTATTATTTATCATCAATAAATTATTTCTTTGCATGATTTAGTCAACAGAAAGTTCAATAAAACTTTTTTAATTTAAATAATTAATTAAATAATTTCATTTAAAATAATTTACAATATTATATGTGCTTATTGTAAATTGTTCACTACTGAACAATTTAATGTGTTCTTTCTTTTTTGTTCCAAGAAATAAATAAATAAAATCCCAAAATTATAATAGAAAAAAAAGATTTCACATTGATTTTAAAAGGAAATTTTAGGGTTTGACATTGTTTCAAAAGCACCATAGGTAGGGTGACCATACATGCCAGTTTTATGGGACACATACTGGGGTGTATTTCCCAAAAGTTGCCAACTACGGCTGATGTCCCATCTTTACCTCGTTACATGGTTCAGCGATTCAGTGTTTCTGCAAAACCATAGTTCAAAGCAACATTCACAAACAGTGTAAACAGCACAAAAAAGCTCTCAATCTGTGGTTAGAAGCATCTTTTCTTGTTAGCAAGACATACAGGGTTAAATCAATATGCTCTTGGGTGCAATAAGCAAACTAACATGCACTAGACACTTCAATGTGCGTATTTTTGTATATGTCCTCAAAAAGCTCATTTTTTAAAAAGTGCGTGTGTGAACAAATGGTGCTATTTCCACTGCATGACACGGCACGGTACAGTATGTTACGGTTCACTTATGGGGGGTTAATAGCCAAGGAGCGGATCCAGCGAGAGCTTGATGGGACGGGGCAGAATTTGCCGGCTCAACTACAACAACATGCGGATAATCCCACCCACTCTAAAGCGGTACTAAACTGCTGTGGAAACGCAAACCGAACCAAGTGCTGAACCGAACCGTGTTGAGCCGAGCCGTACCACACAGTGGAAAAGCACCAAAGGCACCCCGAAGTATGATGTAAGAAGGAACCTGTGATTTATGTACCAAAAAAAAAGAAAACAGAAAGATGATTTGGAATTTGGCCAAAACTATTACATATTAAGACAGGAAATGGTATGCATTCTGAAAAGCCTTAGTCAAGATTGAAATAGGTGGACACATCCGCCTGTAGGGACGACAACTAGAGAAAGAAAAACTTGAGCTGGCCAGCCGACAGACAGCGAGCCTGTAATACGCTGCTCAGTGGGAGCTTGGTACATGTTTATCATGGCCAGAGCCTGCAGAAGTTTAAGAAGTGATGCTCCTACGTTGTGCTTTGCTGCATGAGTTCTCCCACAGCTCTGAGTCAGATTTACTCAGCTGTCAATTTCATTTGTGAGCCACTGTGGCTTAATATGCTTCCCCAGGAATCCCACAGGAAAGAGGAAGACAGCCACATGAGCGGTTTTGTTTGTGCTGTTGTGATAGTTGGCCAGGCACCTGACAAGGGATGACTCTTATTCGAATTTTCCATTAATTTATCAATGCTTCATCAGCAAAAAATAAACAATAAAAAGTGATTATATCCATCAATATGCTACTGAGGCCCGTGTGCCAGCCTGGAAAGCGGAGTGAAACATTCGGGCGCAGGTAATCTCCTCTATCTCTGTGGAGGAGGGCAGCTTGGCATTTCGAAACTCTGGCAATTTTTTCCTTACACAATAAATGTATCGTAAACGAAAGGTCAGCCTTTCACCGGTTATCACTTTGACTTTTTGACGTTTCTCTCCGCCCCCTAAGTAAATATCAAACTGTTTCTACATGTAGGGCCTGTGTTTATTTTACATAGGGGCAGATATTGGCTCAAAATTCTTGCAGTATTTGTAACTTTTTACCTAGCATTTACTCAGCAAGTCTGAGGGGAAAAAATAGACTTTGGTAACATTTTTCAACTATTGGAACATTTGTTTGGTCTGAGAAAAAAAAAAAAAGACATCAATAACATTTTTCGACCATTGTTACATTTGCTTGTAGCTAAGGCACCCCAGGCTCACAACCAATTCGTACATATCTGTACAAGGTGGATCATTTTCAGTAATTCATACAAGTTCGTACGACATTACTCGAAAACCCCATGACGGGTAGGTTAAGAGACGGGGTTAGGTGTAGTTCAACTTATAAAATATGTACAATTTAGCAAAAAGTGCATGAATTCGCATGACTGAGGTTGTACAAATGTTTATGAATTTGCCATGAGACTGTGCTCGCTAGTGATGAAACTTTGCATTGTTGCACTGCAACATTTCTGTTAAAAGAATGATTTAGAGAAAAAATGCTCTTGATATTTAAATTAGTTTTGGATTTAGACCTTGAGCCAAAAATCTGAAACAAATGAGGATTGACTGTTAATGAAAAAAATGAAATGAAAAAAAAAAAAAAAAGGACTAAAAATACTGAATTATACATATAGTGTCTGGAACTACACTGATTTCTCATTTCACATATGTTACTTTTTTTTCTCCATATATATATTTATTTTTAATTTAATATAATTTATTACAATTTAAATGTATATATATATATATATATATATATATATACATATATATATATATATATATATAGTTATTATTTTTAACTTTTTTATTTTTTTGCAGTATGGGTTGAATTAAAATTTAAGGACAGCAGTATTTCTGAAGAGACATGCTAGAATGTGTTAAAATAAACTGTCGACGACACATGCCAAAAATAAGCGCAAACTGTTGTTCACAAAATTTATCTGCAAACACAAGAAGACAGATTTTTCAAGTGTGATGGCTAACATGCCTAAATTTCTGCTCTGCAAATTTAGTGCCGACATGAGCAAACTCCTGCCATGTCTCAGCTGAATCCTAGCACCAGCTAGTCCAGAAAGAATGCAATGTACCAGATCTGCTGTGTCTGTCTAAGCAAATGTAGACGAGATGGAGGGAATTTGGCATGTGTCGACAAAATGAGAGCAGGCCAACAGCAAGGCCCATCTGCAATGTCATCTGAAACTGTTACAATAAAGCTTTACAGGGACACAGATTTTAGCCACACAATCTGTGGTTTTGACACTATGTCTGGTGGTCGAGTTAAAGCCAAAAATCTACTGTGGGAAATACTTCAAACTTTTCTGTAGATATGTACAATATAAGCAAAGCAAAATGCTTTTATATTATTTTTTTTTTCTAAGTCTAACAGAAGCTCATGTTGATGTTATTCAGCATGACCTGAGAATAATCCATCTGTGCATTTATGTCATTGATATCACAAATTTACTTGTTAAAGACGAAGAATTGCAGTTTCATTTCCAGTCTGTTTCCAGTCTGGTTGTGTGGCTTTGACCCATTGATAGCTGATACAAAACCATTTTGCATGTGGCAGGAACATCAATGCGCAAACGAAAAAACAAAAATTAACTTTTAAAATGATCAAAACATACTACTGGAAAGCACAAAGCTTTCCAATGTGATAATATAACTATAAAATCTTATGTTGTGTCTAAATTAAATTATTTTGTGTGCATTTGTGGGCAGGTTTTTAAAGAAAATAGAGAGCTTACTGTAGATTGACTGCACTGTTAACATGAAATGCTAAAACAGACAATGATTTCAGAGAAAACATCATGAAGGCAGCAATTTAATCACAGAGAATGCAATCATGCCCAAAGCCATTAAGCTCAATTGTTTCTTGAGTAAAAAAAAAAAAGAAAAGAAGGTTCATTTCAGTGAATATTAACAGCTGCGGAGAAGATTAAAGAGGATATATCAAACATATGCTGCAGTAAGAACATATAGATACATGCACATGTTCCTAATCAGGATTTTTTGCTTTTCCTTTAAAGGAAAAGTCTAAAAAAATAGATATTGATCCTGATTGCATGTGATGTTAAACTGCAATTGATTCATTACAATAAAAATGAGGATAATTACATAAATAAGTCAATTATCCAGGATTTAACAATTTACCACTTCACAGTAAAGTGTATTTTGTATCCATTAACATGTAAGTTTGAATCAGCCTTTTGGGAAAAGCAGAACTAGTACAAGGTGCAAAAGATATGACACATGCATGCCAGTGAAATACCTGTGAAGTGTTCATGTCTAGAAGCTCTCATTTTATCAGCACGAAGAAGAAAAATGTCCACTGCTCTGTCAAGGCCAAGGAAACAAATCAAAATGGCTCACTGTGATCCTGACAATTGGATAACAAAGTGACGACATAAGAATTTACATCTTCACAGCTATAGTAACCTCCATCTGAGAACATTAACAAGTAACATACAATGCTTGCAGTGATAAAAATGACCAGGAAGCATTTTATGAAATATATAGCCTACAAAAATAAAGGCATTGTGTAAATTAGCTGAAAAAATAAACAAGTAAATGTAATAAAAGCTTTATAGCATATAGGTCATTGCTGTGGACAATGAATATTAAAGGACAAGCAAGTTTGCATGATGACCCCCTTGATAAAATTAAATAAAATGATTTTTCTTTAGTGATTCCGAGTTTCAAAAAACGGTTGAGTGAATAATTCAATGATGGATTCATAAAGACAGATTGGGTGTTGAGTCCATCTCAACTGGAAGGATACTTAATTTATTCTCCTTCATGCAGCATATTTTGCTGAATACATCAAGTCTATAATTTACATTTTCTAAACACCTACAATCCTTAGGACATATTCAGTGCAAAAAAAAAAAAAAAGTTGAGTTTTATGGTTATCTTTAAGAGCCAGCTGATCTCAGTTTGTTTGGTCAAATAATCAAATATCAAATAATTTGAGTGATTGAGTCAAGTGACTAATTATGAAGACAGTCACTTGTCTCCACCTACTGGTTTCATCAAAAAATAGTGAAAGCAGAATTCAGACTCAAGCATTCCAGAAAGTTGTATTATAAAATATATAGAATTCGTACTGTATGTGAAAATCCATTGTAGTAAAAATATCTACCACCAAAAATAATACCTAAAAAAACAAGCCCACAAAACTACCGCCAGTCTCGTATTAACAAATGTAAACTAAATGTAATTATGCATACACAATCTGGACGCTTTACAAAATTGCAAGCTCTTTCAATCATATGGTTTATCAGATAAACTGCTAATGATGTCCATGTCCCTAAGCGCACATTCCACTTCTTGCTAATTGGTGCTTTTGCAACTAGCCCTCCACTGTGCTCTCTAAAGAGGGAACAGCTCTATCCATAACCACGGCACACTGTGATCCTCTGCCATCATCCGCCCCACTAAGGAAAATACCACAATCCTCTATCTCAGCCTATCTATGTCCTCACCTCTCAGGATTTCATTTAATTAGGCGGCGGTCAAAAATAGCTCTGGCAGATCAGGAATAATGACATTGAGGTGAGGTGGGAGGGAGTGGGAGTTTGGAATGTTCCTGCTCTCCAAATTTCAGTCAGTTTTTCTTCCACTGGGATACATTTCCACCGCTGGCATGGCATTTAATTCTTATTATGCTCATGTCAACCTTTAATCAAATTTCAGCAGGGTATTGAAATGTTACTCACACCAAATGATGGGAAATGATACATCCGAACAACCGTCGTCTGAGAACCGGAATTGTGCTCTTATCGAGTATCAAATAGCTTAATAGGAAAGATTATATTCCCTCTTATACATATGGTGACTCCTACATGATTGATCGCTGGCATTGCATTTGCGACTGTGTGCTGGGCTTATACACACACACACGTAAACACACACATCACACAGAAAGGCCACCTTCCAGAGAAATATGTTTCTTTGCTGATACACACAACCAAACAACCTCTCTTTTTTTGATGTAGGCCACATGCAAGGGATAAAGGACCTGGACAAATCCCAGATATAAATGTATAAATGCTCTCATAGATTTCAAAAAAGACTTTCAACCTGCTCAGGAAATGCATACTGGTCTCTGAAACATTTTCAAATTCTTAAAAGCCAGTTTGGAGTAATTTCGGAAAACCTGCGGTCCAACTAATTTCAGTAAAACATTGCCTTTATTTGCCAACAGTTAGTTGCTTTAAATTATGTTAAATGAGAAAAAAATAATAAATGGCAAATGTCTTGTGACAATATAAAAGTATTGCACAAGTGTATGTATTTGTATGATCTAACTTGTACAAACACACACACACACACACACACACACACATATATATATATATATATATATATATATATATATATACGACACATAGGGTATAAAAGTGTGACATTCAAAATTTAAACCTACAAAAAATAAATAAATAAAGATTGTGCTCTGTTTCACAAATGAAGTGTAATCAGTCTTATGAAATTAATGTTAGCTCAAGTTCTGCTGGTATTAAAGTGAAAGAGAACAAATAAAATGCTAAGACATTATGGAATTAAATTTTATGCAGTGTCATGCTGAATGCAAATGAGGATGGGAAATGTATTAAATTTCAATAAAAGAAATTGTTTCACTAGTGCTCTCAGACTTTTAGAACCCACTGCAACTATTTAGTGTGATTCTTTCATGCAGTTTGTTTGTTACCTATTAGACCACGTCTACATTTGATTAAAATGTGTACCATTCCCTCTACCTAAAAACACACAGGATGAAAACAACAGAATAACTTCTGTCTGAGCCACTGACGTACAACAAGATCCCCAGGAGCTATCAATAATTGAATATCCATTAAATGTCCAGAAGAAGCGAGCCGCTGCCTTTCTCCGCCTTTGCCTTTCTTCAACCTGTTGAGTTAAAGCCACCGGACAGTTCCACCCCTGTTCAATACGCCACCTCTCTGCCAGCCTTTATCAACAGGAGCGCGGAGAGCGTGTATCAACCGAAGAGGAGTGTTCGGTTTCAGATCCCTTTGTCCCTTGTGCGCTTCATGCACCCAGGTTTAATTAGAATCCATTTTAAATATTCATGCTAGTTGTCTGTACTGTAATCCTGGGAGGAAACCAGATAACTAGTTGGAGGGAAACCTTGTGACACCAAAACATACTGGCTGACAGCTTCAAGCTGCTTAGCAATTAATTAATTACCCAGGGTGAAGGGAGATTATAATAAATAAATATTGGCCGATCATGAGCACCGGTGAACCTGAAAGATAGTGGCGTAAGCGAAGGTTGCGGGTGAACGACCTCAAAGTTAATGTGTCCACATGGCGTGGAGCAGGTTGCGCATAAATATGCATTGCATCAAAGTCAAGGAAGCAGGCAGATCTGCGGAGAGGGCATCGGTGGATGCTGGGTGGGCATTTAACACACATCACACAGCCCATTGCATCGCCGTGAATGGAGGCACTCACATGTGCTCGCTGCAGGTCGTGACGCTGAGTTTCTGAGAGAGTGCCAGAGGCCTAAAGGCTGAGAATGTTTCACCGGATCAAAAAAAGCAGGTACGGCGGTTATAAAGCGTGTGGGCTTGTGATGAATCTGCAGCGCCCAGCTCATTCCCGATGGCTGGAAAGATAACTTTCTTTTTTTCAGAGTGGGCAACTGGCAGATGTGAAGCTTTAGCAGATAAACAGTGAGACCAGCTCAAAAGCTTTTTGAAATGCTAACGATAACAGGCTCAGACGAGTTGTTCCGCCATAATAAAATATGAAATACAGCTTAATGGCGAAGCGTTTTTACCGTCAGGTCAGCACAATTGTGTGTTTTTTTATTGCATTGTTACATGTCCCGCTATCCGTTTATGTGATACTTCTTCACTTTTCCCAGACAGTGCTGAAGCAAACCAGAAATAGCCAGAGATCTGACAATTCACAAGTGAATACAGCGAAATGTGTCTATACACTTTTATCCTGCAAAGGAAAAAAAACATGAGAAGATTAGAAGGTTTGTCTGGGAAAAAAATAAAATAAAATAATGAGGCCTAGAGGTCACAGTGTAATCGCAGAGATATGCGTCATATCCTCCCATAATCCTTCAGACTTTCCTGGGTTTGTTTCTGTAATAATTCTTACACACTCAGGTAACAGTATGGGTCTAGAGATGTAAAAATAGCTAAAAACACGTAGAAGAAAGAAAAAGAAAAAAGCTTTGTGTTGCACTTTCATCCTAACTTATGTGCAACATTGGAATATTGCATAAAATATTTATAAATATTCCAAAACTGTTACTTCTTGATAATCTGGCTCTAAATATCATTATTACAATTGTAGTCACTGTTGTTACAACATTTCAGATGCTGCGCAGCGTCGTATAGTGCAAAGTCATATGGCATTTTTTAAAAAATGCTAAACTTATTTTGAAAAAAAAAAAAAAAAACTAACATAAAAGCTTTTTTACAAATCAAGTAAATACTTTTCAAAATTTCACAATTTTATCATTCATTCCTGATGCCATACTTTAGAATGCACATAGAACAAGGGTGATGGAAACAAAGCTACTGATAACTATACAAAAATGAAATTTCTTGTGCCTATACAACACAACTTAACAAGGTTTGTCTGACATGAAAGACACTGAAAATAGCCCTCAAGACACTTCAAATAAAGGAGTAAAATATCAGTGTTGGGAAAGTCGTCATTAGTCTCCATTCGATGTGACACAGCTTTAGGTTATCCACCTCCCAGAACACCACCTTGTCAGCCTCTTTATTACTCCTTCCATCGAAGTGCTGAGCATAGGAAGCGATTAATCTTTGAATATGACGCAGGAAGTTAATCAGTGCTCACGCCAAGCCCGGAAATCTCTCCGAGTGTCCCGACCGGGGTGACACGAGAAATGAACCGCGGCAGCTTGGAGTCGAGTGTCTGAACCCGGTCGGGAGCCCTGTGGTTTATAACTAGGCCGCGGCACTCGTTGACGCAAGAAATCAGACATAATGACAGGAACAGTGCATTTAGATGAATGTTCATCAATTAACATTTTTTATTTACTTGAGAAATTATAAAAGGGGAAAGAGCTCATTGTTATATAACGAGAGTGTGTAACTGTCAATGCATCGTGTCTTGCAACTGCCCCCCTTGTTCGCACTTTTAGCCCATGGCTACTGTTTGCATATTAACTACATTATGAATAGATGAATACACTTGAATATGGACATGTGAATAATGCATGGTGGAAACAGGGGATGGATTCCAGAGTTCAGCAGCGTTGCAGCTGTAAGGGGTGCTGCTCATGCTCTGGAACAATAGCTTTCTAAGGGTACGGGTTTACGTTTAAGTGTGTCACGACTGCTATCTTTAGATTAAGCATCAGGTGGAGAGGAGGCCATGTATATTTATGTCACCGCCCAATGTACCGTGCCCGGTGAACAAACAATATGTAAGCTAAGCTCACTCATCCTTTCTTTTACCTCGGCGAGCCCAGGACACGTGCTGTCTTAATAATTCAGCAAAACCTTGGTGTAAAAATTTAATTGGGTGTTGGGAAGTTCATTTGTTTTTACAGAGCTTTGGGAGCTTTTTAGAAGCACCTGGTAAAATAAAGGACTTATGGGGTGTTGAATAATATAATAACAATTTAGCTTGTAACAAATTATGATTAAAATGTGTTAAATATCTTCATGGAACCATAGATGCCAGTAAAAGAGAACTATATTCCTTATTTCATTTGTAATAACTTTTAATATCATATATGTGAACATACAGTATGTGGCTCACTGAATTTACTGTCTACATTTTATTTTTTATTTTTATTTTTCAGTTACACATCAAACCAGTAGAAATGGTATTAGTAATTGAGCTTGGAAGGGATTGTGCCAGATTTCGTGTGACCTGGGCCACATACACACTATATGGTTGTCAGTGGTCTTCTTAGCATTTAATCCTGTTCTATACACAGAGTTCATAAACACAGAGAATTTTCCATAAATCTGCTTAATCCTCAACAACTACTTGTTAATGCTTTGATGCCACTTGTTTTGAACACTGACAGCTCGTCTGAAACGTGTGTCACTCTTCTCCATGTGCGGTGCAACAAATCACAGAGACTGAGCTACATGTCTGGACTTGTTCACAAACCAGTCTGACGCACTTGCAGTCTAGCATCAGAACAGAAAGAGAGAATCTTGAACAGAAGTGCAAGGATAGTACTTTGAAATGTAGTTTTAATGTCCTATGGTGCAAAATGCTTAAAGGGATTTAAAAGGTTTAAGGAATTCAAAATTTGAAGTAATTAATACTTTCCTAGTAATTCAGTAACATTGGTGTAATTTTAAGACTGCTTTTGACACTTTGCCATGCTTTCATTAGTTAGCCTATTTTTTCACTATTTGATACATTTTATTATTTTACCCAGCCTCTTGTTTATATATGTCTCCTGTTTATATGTAGGTATTAATATAGCTACATTTTTTTCAAGTTTATAGTAGGTTTTAGTAGGTTTGGTCAAACTCATGTTAATCTTGAGTATCTATACAGTAGTACTGCATCCTTCATATCACCAAAAAGTTTTTAGTTTCATCAAATTTATAAAAGACAGATACAGCTTTAATTCAATTCAATTCAAATTTATTTGTATAGCACTTTTCATGTGTCACGGTCAGCTGGATGTGCCAACCCAGAATCGGATGGCACTTCAGCATCCTAACAACTCTGAGTTTGTTTGTCTGTTTTCATGCCTGGATTCATTCCAAAAACTCTTGTCTCCGCCCATCTTGTTGGTTGTCATGGTGTTTTATTGTTGTCTCCGCCCACTCTGACATGTATAAATACCCCGGATGTCTTTGTGTACTCACGGTTTCTTGTTTATATGTAACGTGATGTTCTTTGCTCCCGAGTTTACCTTGTGTTCCTTGTTTCCATTGTGTTTCTCTGTTTTTGGATAACCTGTTGCCGACCCTTTGCCTTCCTGACCATCCTATTGCATTTGCCTACGTTGTCTCTGTCTGCCGGTGATTGACTCTTCCTGTTTGCTCCTCGACCATCCATTAAACATGTTGCACCTGAATCCGAACGCCTTCTCGCCTCATCGTTACATAATGATACATATTATTGTAAAGCAGCTTTACACCAAAGTAATGTTTTACATTATATGTAGTAGCTTATACATGTACATATGGCATAGATGTGAGGTAAAGATCAATTAATGATGTAATCGAACAGACAAGGAACATTATAAGTTAGTAGCAGTGTTTTGTAGTGCTGTGTGTTGTTTCAGTGTTGGCATCATCTGAAGTCCTCTGTAGGGTTGGCATCATCTCTTCTTAAGCTTTATAATTATCTCCAGGACCAGGATCTTTTATAGCGATGACCTCTCCATCTGTCAGTATTAAAAATCCAGTGTCGAACTGGGCCTTGCTTATAAAATGTTCATTAACAAACACACTTGTGAAGGCCATCTATTTTGTAAAGCTTAAAAACGTTATCTTTCTCTTACAACCAAAAACATTCTTCTTCTTCCTCTTCTCGTGCAAGCCCTGTGCAGTGCAGTCGATTGAAGGGCGTTGATGAGCGTGCTCTCGCTCCTTCTGGTCTATGCCTGCATGGGCATGTGCTTCCGGGAGAAATGGTCTTGTAAATGGTTTGTACAAGAAAACTTGTACGAACCCGAAAGTAAGGTTTTTGGCACTTAAATACTTTGGTACCTTGTACTTTGTCCACGCGTAGCACTAGAATACAACTTTTTAACAATGCAAACAACTCTGAATGCACGAAAGTTCACTTTACCACTCCTGTATACCATATAAACACTGAACGATTATTTAGAACATCATCTCTTGTAAGAGGTTCTCTGAAATCTTTTGCAATGTATACTTGGTTCTAGTGTCATATTCACAGTTTCTGCTTGTCAGTCACTGGAAACTCCATAATGACACAAATCACGGTGGTGATACTGCATTTCTCCACTCCAGAACCAGAACATTCTGTACAAGGAAAGAAATACATACATTATGCATCATACTCACTCACACAACCATATATACTGTATATATATATATATTTATTAATAAATATATATATGGTTTGGTTTTGTCTCTGGTGCAATGGCAGCCAACAAAACATTTCCTAAGTCTCTATTAAACTATTATTTTAAATTCTTTGACTCCAGAGAGAATACATACAGTATATGAGTAGGAGTATATTGATGGCAATCTCAAATGTCTCAAGAGACTCTTATGGTTCAACTGTACTGTTTAAAAACATGTCTTCATATCAGCACTATATACTGAAGGGGGGTTGGGGGTGTATGGTAAGGACTTTTGATTGTCATGGATTTGTGATCTCTGTTCGCAATATGCAGGGAATGGAAGGGATTTATCCTTATTCTTGGATGGAAAGGCCACATGCACTATTACACAAGTGGTTTATGGGGATTTTCTCTACATATGCTGCATGACAGAAAACCTCTGCCTCAGCATCACTATGTATCACTTGAAAATACACACAGTCAACCAAATTGAACAACGGTGAATGGTGTTCCATGAGCAGATCCATTTGAATAGGAATTGCTCTTCCAGAGTGTATTGCTCAGGAAAGTATTTTGCTAAAGCTATACACATTACATGCTAATATGAATTTCGACTCAAACAGTGCTCCAGATATTAAAGTGAGGTGCAAACTATTTGCAGAAGCCAAGATATGTCTCTGAGGGAAGAGAGCTGTGACGCTACAGTATGATGAAAAAGTTAGCAAAGAACACATGCTTAGAGACAGATGCATATAATCCGACTGAGAGGTTAAGATGTTTTAATGATTGTAACTTTAGCATTAATTTTTAGATTAATTAAATATGTAAGACAGATAATTCCACAGTAATTAGGTTAGGCTAGATTAGGCTTTTGGTTGTGAATATGTCATAGCAGACAATGTGGAAGCATGCTATTCGACAAATTTTTTAATCACTTTCACATCCTTTAGTAAGATGAAATCATGGTCATGCAACCATCATTATGTTAATCTGAAATAATATTGTGAAGACAACAAAAATCGAGTGTAATAAAAGCATTTGTTTGATTTAATGAATGGGTGAAATTGGCAGACAACTGCTTGGAAATTACACAGAGCAGACATAAACACCTTCCAGTGCCAAGAAAAAAAAAAAAAAAAAGATTTTTTTTCCCTTTTGACATGATTGGAAATATTTGCATAACAAAGAGAACTAAGTTCAGTGCACCAACCTGAGGTTGACTAACTTTGTAAGGTCTGCTGATTATGTGGTGAAATTAGGAGATTATGCAAATGAAAAATAAATAAATAAATAATATATATATTGTTTAATTTATTATATATAAATTAATTAAACAATTTAAAGTGTATTAGAAAAAAAAAATATGTTTGTGTGCCAATGATTATGTAGGTCATCTGTGCTTTTACCAGATATAGCAGGCCACAAAAGTATTTAGTCATTTAGTCAGCCACCAATTGTGGAAGATTTCTCACTTAAAAAATGAGAGAGGCCTGTAATTTTCATCATAGATATACTTCAACCATGAGAGACAAAAGTCAGAAAAAAAAAAATGAAATAAAATAAAAATCACATTGTTGGATGAATTTATTCGCAAATTATGGTGGAACGTAAGTATTTGGTCAATAACAAAATATAATCCCATTACATTGTTATACAACCTTTGTTGGCAATGACAGAGGTCAAAGGTTCTGTAAATCTTCACTAGGTTTTCACACATTGTTGCTGTTTTTTTTGGCCCATTCCTCCATGCAGATGTCGTCTAGAGCAGTAATGTTTTTGGGCTGTCGCTGAGCAACACAGACTTTCAACTCCCTTCAAAGATTTCCTATGGGGTTGAGTTCTGGAGACTGGCTAGGCCACTCCAGGACCTTGAAATACTTCTTACGAAGTAACTCTTTTGTTGCCTAAGTGGTGTACTTACTTAGGCCCAAAACTCCCAAAGGAGCATAGGCCATCGACCATACTTCGCCATCTATCACAGCTCTGGGCTGTCCTTTCTGCCTCCATCCAAATGTTCCACATCTGCTTCAACTCTGAGTCTACATTGCACCTCCAACTGTTTCTGGGCCGACCTCTCTTCCGCTTTACTTGTGGATTCCAGTTTAAGGTCTGGCGGGTGATGCTGGAGGCTGGTTTCCTCAGTGTGTGTCCGGACCAGCACGTGCTTGTGGCACAGCATTGGAAGAAAGCGATGCAGGGCCAGAAGTATGCTAACAACTTGAGGCAATTGATATGCCAAAGCAGTCAGACGCCTTTTCAGGGGCCCGAAGCTGCCTGCCCATTGCATACGGCACCCCAGCCTGTGGAGAAGGCATCTGTGTTGACCACGACATGACTGGACACCTGACCCAGGGGTACTCTGACCCGGAGGAAAGCATGAATGGTCCACGGACTGAATAGGCAGCTGCAAGAGCGCCCTCCAGAGCCCGAGTTGATCCCATTCCCAGTCCCTAGTTTATGGGCGGGAGTGCCGATTCCGATTCCAGTTCCTAGATTATGGCTAGGAGTGACCTGGGGCCCTGGGGTAAAAGGGTTACGGCTGTGGAAGTGGTGGGTAGGGAGGGGATTTGTCCATGGCTGCCCAAGGCTACTGATCCGCTATGCCCCACCAAGGGTCCTGATCCACCCTGGAGGCGACCGGTGACTCTGCCCTGTATGGCCTCCAGGGTGCCCACCCCCCTATTTGTTTGGTCTGCTTTGTGTTTTTGTTTCCATTGTGTCTTTCTTGCCCATATTTGGTTGTTCCTGTCCTAGTTTAGTTGATAATGTTAATTAGTGTCCAGCTGTGTATCCCATGTGTGTTGAGTTCAGCCTTGTCTGTGTGTGTATTTTTAGTGCCTATGTTCTAGTCTATGTTGTCGATCCGTAAGTGTTAAATCCAATATTTGATACTGGGTATCAAATATTGAACTGTTCCTGTTTGCTTTTTTTAATAAATCATATTTCAACTGCAAGATCTGTGCTTCGTGTGATCTATCAGCTACAGCCAGCGTGACAGTTACTTTAAATTCGCTCTTTGTTATACAAAGGCGTACAATAGAGAGAAATAATTGGACTTAAGATTCATTACTTTTTTTTTTATTAGTATTGTTAGGTTCCACCTTTGTGAAGAGTTAATTAGGGATGTTTTTTTTTTTTTTTTTTGCCCTGGAGTCTAATTCATTTGAGTCATCTAAAACATACCGAAACCCAATCCAATATTTTTACAATACATAAAGAAAGAATAAAGAAGAGCAAAGAAACAGATTCAGGATATTCATTGTTTTTTAATTTAATTCTCCTTATTTTAACATTCAACAGCCTCTGTGAGGTACCTTAAACAATCAAGCATAAATAACATATTTTTTCACTTTTGGACGTTAGTAAAACAGTAAATATAAAAAAAGTCTAATTTGTGCTATCTTGGCTATAATGTCCGTAAACAAGAGTCTTTCTCTCCATTTCAAATTCTCCCGTAGAGTGAGCTGACTCGTCTTAGTCTGGGTTGCCTGTATTGTGTCGGGTGTTTGTTTTTAAGGTGCCGTATCAGGTTTGTTGTGTTAAATCTAACTTTTTTCTTTCCACTTCTTGCATTCCCAAGTTTACATATCTCACAGTTTGCTATGGCAATGTTGTTGTCATCAACTTTACAATACCTCCAGACCGCAGACATAGCGCTTCAAGCTGCTTCCATGTTCTAATTTGCCGGCATTTAACCAATAGCTTCTCTGCAACAAAGTGACGTCATGCTGCACGTGTTGCTGTTTCTGTGTGGAGTCATGATGTCTAACTCTGTGCCACCACTTTTCCGATCACTTGATCGGATCTGCAAACAAATGATTTTCTAATTAGATTTATAGTCAAACATTATTGTTCTGTGGGCTACACACGCTAAAAAAAATTATTGACATTAAGATAAAACAACAAAACTTTTGATGGAATCTGAGTTGTATCTGAACCGCACATAGGCACCAATATCTTTGTGCACGTGAACTGCGTTGGCCAATAGCGAGTTGGTTTTTCTAATGTAAAACACAGAAGCACTGCACTGTGTTTCCAGCGTAAACAGTGTAAGTGACTGACAGGTAAGAGAAGTGATTGTTGAATAGTTATTTTTGTTTTTAAGTACAAATAGTATTCTTGTCGCTTCATAATGTTGAATGAGTGTAGTCACACTCACTTTTTTAACAGTGCTTTTACTAACTTTTTTGGTCTTAAAGTGATGTTTGTTCCACATTCTTCCATACTCAGTTCCAAGTTATGAAGCACAGTGATGTCTGTAAGCAACTCAAAAAGAGCATATATGAACTTTTGACTGAAAAGAGAGGGTCATTTGCTTCGCAAATCTGGAACGTCAGGTTGTGGAAGGGCAGTGATATCACAGTGTTGCAGACAGAATGTGCACTCCATTCGATTTTTTGACCTCTGCTCTTTTAGCTCCACTAGCATATTCTTGACTGTAAATCTCCGCCAGGTTTTGGCAGGTCTGCTCCAATGTCTTGTCAGTTTCTTCTGGAGGAGGTTTTTGATGTAATCTTGTAACTGTCACTTGGCAGATTGTAGCAAAGCACTAATCACATAATCAAATAGTAGAGTGATGCTAATGTATAATGACGAGAATTAAATAATTTATCAAATGCAGAGACGGTCTCTGTAGTCAAGACGACAATAATCAGGTGTCCACAACTAAGCAAGCCAGAGGAGAAAGCGGCAAGAAACCAAAATCCGATCCATAAGAGAATGGAGAAAAATACGATGTAATGAGTACATAGTGTGTTAAGGGGAGTGTTCCTGGTTCCGTCTGATCTAATTAATGTAGCCTAACAATCCTTTGACTCATTTAATTAATAAATGTTTATAAGTGTGTTAAGTGTAAGCCAGAGTAAAGAGATGTGTCTTTAATCTAAACTTAAACTGACAGAGTGTGCCTGCCTCCCGAACAGTATTAGGTAAATTGTTTTGGGTGGTAAATAGGAAAGGGATTTTCCACCCGAAGTAGTTTTTGATATTCTAGGTATTAACAAATGGCCAGAGTTTTGAGAATGACGCTGACGTGGAGGACTATAATGTGATAGGAGCTCACTCAAGTGAGGAGCAAAGCCATTTAGGGCTTTATAAGTAATTAACAAGATTTTAAAATCTATACAATGTTTAATATGGAGCCAGTGCAGTGTTGACAGAAGTTCTAGTAAGGACTCTCTAGCTGCTGCATTTTGAACCAACTGTAGTCTGTTAATTAAGCGTGCAGAACAATCACCCAATAAAGCATTACAATAATCTAACCTTGAGGTCATAAACACATTAATTAACATTTCTCCATTTGAGGTTGAGAGCATAGGAGATAGAGCATTCATCAACAAGTATTCACACCATCTGGCGTAACTCTACTGGATTTGTTCTATTGCCATCTTCAATTTCAAATCTTATTTCCTTTTCCCTTGAAACCTGGAAGGTTTCTGGCCATGCTTTGAATGTTTGAGATGTGGAGGGGCTGTTGCTTGGATCACTATTTCTTGTCTGTCTTGACAATATTTTGGTGGCTGGCAGATGAGATGAACTACAATGACTTGGAGTGCTTGATGAATAGTCTGAAACTGTACTACTCAGTGATGAAGAGGGTGGAATGACTTGCAGATCCAATGTGTGACAGTCTCTGTTTAAAATAAATAAATAAATAAATAAGTAAATAATAAAGCATACAGAACAATGTCAATGCAGTTACATTTACGTGGCATGTCTGTAATAAAAACATATTGTCTAATATCAAGTAATGACTTGACCCATGATAAACATAACAACTGAGATCAAATATAAGAAGATGCATTTCATGAAATATGTTTGTGATGAATCCAATTCAAAACGTCTTTTAATCTTTATGGTTACATTATATTGAACTTTTCAATGCTTACCATATTTTAGCATACTTTTCATTTATTACCTTATTTAAATGCATCCATGAGTTTTCAGCGTTAAATGATGGGTTACAGATCAGCAATATTTTTCTTCCGTACATATTTTAGATCCTCTTGACCCCAAGCCAAAACTCTGAAGTTTGGAAATGATCTGTAACTGAATCTCTCCTGAGAGATTTGGCAAGGTATTGTGAATGATCCCCTTGATTTCTTCACTCAAATCAGTCATCATTCTGGAATAAAGGGAAAGAATGGTGAAGAATTATCACTGCTGTGCTACGGAGTACTCAGGTAAAGGGTAGTAATCTATCAGATTCTCCTGACTAACACAAATGTAACTTTTCTGCACAAGTGTGAAACTACAGACACCCATGTAAGGATAATGCATAGCATTATATTTTTTCAGGAATAAAAATACTGCTGAATCCTTGTGAATGAGAATCACTTAGATTTTTCCATTAACCAATTCCATATCCTCATCACTGATCAAAATGTTTTTCTTTTTTTTTTCTTGAATGTATTATCCTTCACAGCCACCTTGTGTGCTATTAGTGTTCACAGCCACAAAATTATGTGGTGCAACTTCCTCTCTGATGTAATCATTGTAATCTGCTAAGAAAAGAGTTGTGTGCCCTTATCCACTCAAACAACTGGATGGAAGAACTTCCCAGCACTCAAAAAGACCTGTAGAAGTTGATGCCTCTCTGCTAGATTATGGATTCTTAATGTTTCACAGTTTTAAATAAAACACATTTGCTCTCAAACCTTTAACTCTTAGGTAACTCTTTGGTAGGCTGACCAGTTGAAATGGCTTGGAGCACAAATCAGCTCCTCAATTTCTCTAAGCTGCAATACCAACTGCCATATTTCATTGTCTGGATTTTCTATATTGTCTACAATCAAGACAGGCATCATTCTGAGCAAACACCAATTTTGTACAGCATGCCCTCCAAGTTTTCCACCCTTAGGACTGACCTCACAGGGTTTGTCATTTGCATCCTTATCAAGGTACTTGAACTGACTTATTCACAGATTCAACAAGAAATAGCTGAACTGTTTATCTGCCTTAACCACATGGCTAATGTACAATGCCAGATCAAAGGATACACTACCCTCAAAAAGATAATGGCCAAGGCAAGGAGGTAACCCTGGCTGACAAACATGGAAGTATGTGAGTGTATTAAATAAAGAGTCGAATTTAACACCTCCACTGGATGAAGACTGTCCATCACTGGTCTGAACATGATCACAGTATGACTGTTTTGTGTGTCCATTGCTTAGAATAAGAGGATCGGCATTGAATTCATCTCTGGACCTCACAATATCTGCAGAACTTTTGCTAAAATTCTTAACAAAGCCTCCTATGTCATGTGAGCCTAGGTTGTCCCCTGCAATGGCACACAAAGTTAATTTATAGATGTTTCCATCTGACAGGGTAACACCACTGAGCTCAAGATCTTTAAGATCTTTAAACAGGGATCCCGTAACCAATTCCTGACCAATATACTTTGTCTTGTTCTACATAGAAGTGCAAGCTGCATGTGATCAGTGCTTGATTATGCAAGAAAACACTGCAAGAATCTTTTTTTCTTTCTTCCCAGATCCCAGTGGATTGATCACTTCAAATGCATCCTGATTTAGGATTAAGCTCAGTGATGAGCTCTCTGTCTGAAATGACACATTCTCTGCAGAATTTCTGCCATCCCACACATCCCGAAGAATATCCTTGGATCCAATGTTGGAGTGTACTTGTTTATATTGTTCCCACACAGACTCACAAAGAAAAAGAGATTGGAGTGTTTGTTTAAAGCACCCACAGTCGCAGATATGCAACACGCTTTTTTGAGGAGCAGGGACAAAAAAGTCAAATGGCTTCCATTTCATTACCTGTATATCCCATAGTTGCGAATACGCAAAGGAAGTTTTTTTATCTGTCACCTGATGTTGTAACTGCAGATTGCAAAAGGGCTTCCTTTATGTCAAGCATGTGCTCACCCTCTCTGACCAATTGAGACACCCAAATAACATACTTCAAGGTAAGAAACCAAGTAAAAGTGAATATATCTAGCTAAAACAACCTCTCTAGACATCATCCAATATAGTTGTTTTAATTTTACCAAAACAACATTTTTGTTAGAACAATATTTTGAATAGTGTTGCAAAGATGCAACTCTGAAATTTCAGGTATTAGTTATGTAGAAAGTGCATACTGTACATGCTCCATACAATGATAACGTACACTGTATATAAGTTTGTGCTAAAGATTCTGCTTATCATTCATCAATTAGAAGATTAAATCAAAGCATTTTTATTTCTTTGATTGATTTTGGGCAAAACAAAATTAACCCGGAAAGTCCATAGTTGCAAATATGCAGCATTGCCTAAAATGGTCAAAATTGGTCAGATTTCAAAAATTCCACTGATATTTGTTTACTCCCACCCCAAAAGTTGCAAAACAAGGCAAAATGATTTTTTTTCTATGATTAGTTCTATGCCTGGGTGATACGGAGTTAATGGAAATACACATTTTGGCTGCCTCATTTTGATCAAGACAGATCTGAACTGTCTCAACATAACTGAAGCCATTCTTGAAAAGTTAATTCAGTTTTTCTTCTCTGGTCAGTTTGCAATAACTAAGTGTTGCAGGCCCTAAAGAGATCCTCAGTTTTTAGGACATTGATCACATTGCTTGTGTCAGCTTCTGAAACCCCAAGTGTAACCAGCTTCTCTTTCAGTTTGAAACGCAAATGGGATTGGCTCATGTCCTGTATTTACTAAATATATTTGATAATTGTTTGAATGACAGTGGATGGAAGCAATAACTTTGCCTGTAATTTCAAGCAATGACCTACTGCAATCTTGGAAAACACACAAATTAAATTAGGTGTACTTTTATGAATTCTCATGTGTTTTACATAGACCAATTATGTGGCGCAGTTATGACCACAGGCCTGACAGAAGAACATTTTTGCTGTCAATCTGAAGAACAGATAAAAAAAAATAAATAAAGCAGCCTACACGATTGGCATACAATTGCTCAAGGCAATCAATCCCATGCAATCAACATTTGGAATAAGTAGTCAAACTAAACATCTGTGATATTCGGCTAAAGTACGTCACAAAAAAGAAAAGTATAATGGCTTATTTTGGTCGCAATCTGTATCAATATCCCCACTTAAATTTGTAATTGCAAACAAATGTATATATATATATATATATATATACAGTACACTGTGTATATATATATAGAGATTTTTTATTTTTTTTATTTTTTTTGGATTTTTGCTGTCGATATCGGACTACAACTATTCTCCTTTTAAAAATATGCCACCTTTTACATTTTTAACATTTCGTACATCAAGTTTGTTTAGTGATTTTTCTGGAAATTGAAGTCATTAACAACAGGCAACAGATAACAGTTAACTGGTCAGTTAAAACAAATATGATTAAATATGACTGTCTATATGTCTGAATTATCCACACATAATTTTCAAGACACATTTTTCAAGTGAAGAGACATATTACAATTGATAAAACCTGGTGACTGGAAATGTGTGTAAGTTAAATATTTTAAATATTCACATGTCAGCAATGAAGCGCCATTTTAAAACATAGTTTTATCGACAGCTTGCTGAGCATCAATGTCATAAAATTATATTCTTTGTAATACTACAAGAAAAAAAATACTTGTAAGGAATATAAGAAAATGCTTTTAATTACCGTGCAGGTGCAGATGCGGGTCTATGTAGCTGATGGACTTTGAATGTCGATGTAAAGCAGATATCATTTGAAGTTGTTTACTCTTTGGGAAAAATGTGCTTTTCAAATGACGTTTGTAAAAAAATATATAATCACAAGTACAGTACCTGACTGAAAAACCAAGGTACCAAAAAATGCTAACGAACTGACAAAACCAAAATGACAAAACAGTAGCACACTTTCAGCAAACTTGTGCTTGCTCTTTTACACCCAATTAAAAAAAAAGAGGAAGAAGGAAAATACGGCATTGTACTGTATTTAACACAGCCTATAATGATTGCAAACAGTAAAAAAATGTATTACTTAAATACAGTAGAGCACTGTTAAAAGTTGGCTGTAAATTACTAGCAATTTCTTAAATGGCAAAATATTGCCCAGAACGCATTGTTTTCTACAGTACATTACTGTTTTAGTGTAAAACAAGTTTTTATGCTTTCATATTATATTAATTGCCGGAAGACTAATTCACCCTCGATTCCCTTATGAGCTACCGCTATATTCATACATTTGTATTTTAATGTGAGCGTAGGTCATCAAGCCTTTTTTCTTTGGCTAATATGAAGCATTGTGTGAGGTCCAATGAGATTAACATTTGACCCCCACGGTAAAGAAGACAATTAACAAAGTGATGCTGAAGGGACTTGGTGTCTTACGGCATCGTGGGAGCACATCCATTACGTCAGTTAACAGCTTCAAATGACTATGCAATCTAATTAAATACAAAAACGAGTCTCTCTAGCTTTAGAGTGCAGTCAGAATTTCTTCATTTTAATTGAATATCTCTTCCCTAAGGAGCTCTTATTATGAACTTGATTCAGTCCAATACATTGATAAGCGAGTCTGGTTTCTCGAGGCACTTGGCACAGATTCAGACCATCACCAGGCTGCCGTCTGTTCAAGATCTTATAGTTTGCAAACTATTTTTGGTGTAGACCTGAATTTGTTTGTTGTTAGAGTTTGATGTGTTTGGTTGGTGTGAAAACAGGACCAAAGGTCGTCTTGGGTACGGTTCATGTGGACAATTAGTATGAAAGCATCTGTCCTTAGGGCACCTATCTTATATGCCTTTTTCTAGGATGTGAAAAGGGCCATGACAGTATGAAATCAAGCAGGAATACAGTCAATTAAGCTGTCTTTGGAGAACAGCTCATATTCTGCAGTGCATCTGAAACAGACAGTTGCAAGTGTCCTGCTTTCTATAGTGATCAACAGCTGAATAAAGGGAGACTGAAGACCACACATGGCAAAAACATGCATTATTATTTTAATGAGTATATTTTTAAAGGCATGCATTTTTATATTACATTTCATTTTAACATATTTTATTTGTTAATTTGTATTTTTATGTGCTATTTATTTTTGTGATGGCACAGACATTTCCAGCAGTCATTCCTCTAGTGTTCAATGTCACATAATAATGTTAGAAATTATTTACATTTAAATACATTTAAATCCTGCATGCCATTAAGACCCAAAAGTGCCCCTATTATGGATTTTTGTCTACCTGGTTTCATGGCATAAATGTACCTTGGTGCACTTTTTAGCGACTCATGAAATACTAACCATTAAGTGCATATCAGTGCAGTTTTCAAAGAAATGAACACTAGATGCAGTAAAACTCTGACACCCCTTTTATGCCTTTTCACATTCATTTCAGTCTTTCGATAAAGCATTTTTTTTCACACAATTACTTGCCATTTTATATCAGTTTTGTTAAAATTTCAGTTGTATCAGTTGTGTTAAAATACATTAATTGTTAACACTATCAGGTAGGTTTAGGGTTGGATATGGTGTAGGCTGACCAATCACAGCAGAATTGTTAATAACTGAGTGAATCTGCTGGGAATCATTGAGAAAGTAAGGCCAACAATTATTTGTTGATATTTAAGACAATGAAAGTCTTTTATGACCCTGCATACATGTGGACCAGATGTTGGGAACACCCAAACCCAAAATATGAATGTTTCATTAATAACAATAGGGGCACACACAAACGTGAACAGAAACCTTTGTGGGTCAGAATACATAAAACATCACGGCGTTCCCAAGTCAAATACAATAATATTTCTCTGCAGAACATCTTATGTGTGGTCTAGGGAAAAATAACCCATTGCTAGGAAAGGCAACCCCTCCCCAATCTAACATCATCAAGGCTATTGAAATAGACTTGCTGTGAAACTTATATATTAACTCAGCGTGAGTCGAAAGAGGGCCTTAAATAACTCAGCGGTGAGGCATGTGTGTGGCCTAATGTGAGTGAATGAACATTTAGACCAGAGACTTTTTGTGATGTGAAAGTCGAAGAGGAGAAGGACTCTCCAAGGAGGGCTGCCAAATATGTTTTCATTCAGTACATCATAAATGCGTCCTTAGTTTTTATTCTAAGCTCAGCTGACAGGAACAATGGTGCCTGTAACTTTAGTAAAGCCATTAGGCAACAATCATCTCCACTTGTGTAGACTGTCGTCCTGCAGCGTACAATGTCATGTGAATATGATGGGGGGAGAAGGTTAGGTTTTTTAAGTGCTCATGGAGGGGGGTTATATTTTCATGAAACCCCACAGACCCCTTTTTGTCATTTGTTGTGTCTTCTGAGGAAAACCAGTCCAAAACAGGATGAGAACTAAATATAAAATATTGACTAAATTTAAAAAGGTCCTGGTCATGCATTATTCAGATGTTTTGCCTTATGTGTCTGATCATAAGTCAAATAACTGTGACAGAATCCTTCAGCCTGTGGTAACATGCTTCCTTCCAGATTAAAGAAGAGGATTTCAGAGATTAAACGCTTTTTCAGGCATTAAAATAAAATGTGTTTGCATAAATTCTGAAGGTGCCCCCACTGGGAGTAGGTCTATTATTTTCGCAGCCCCATCCCATAAAGGAATTCTGGAGATGCAAAATGTATGCAGATCACTTCTGCTGAGAAGGATGCACTTTTAATCCATTTTTCTTAGTTACAAAAAGTTAGTTACAAAAATGACAAGTGCCGAATGTTATTGCTAGTTCCAATCTGACTGGCTGACACAAGGGGTGTGCAATATTGACAAAAAATAATCTCAATTTGTTCTAGGATTTTAAATATATAGATAATTAGTAGGGCCGGGACTTTAACACGTTAAATTAGATCAATTAATTACACAATAATAACGCGTTAAAATTTTTTAACGCATTTTAATCGCATTTATTTTTGCACCGCGGAACGTTTCTAACTGGATGAGTTTTGGCGGACAGATTTTACTGGAGCACCAACTAGCGTTTCTAATGTTCTGAATGTACTTGAAATTAGGGATGCACCGTTCCAGATCGGTCGATATGTTTGCGCGTTTTGTCAGTAAAGCCGTCATGTAATCAGCGGTAAATGCCATCAGAAGCGTGATTTCACATTGAGCCGTATATACTACACACGGCCGTTGTTTACTGACGAGCTGCGCAAATCCACGCTGATAATGAACATGTCAGTGAACAACGGCTGTGTGTAGTATATACGGCTCAATGTGAAATCACGCACGGCACAATATTGGTCTGTTGGAC